>JAOQMS010056343.1:0-27212 GCA_027563885.1 Erythroxylum longipes | reverse complement strand
TGATTATTTAAATTTAACTACATATAATTTAATTATAAAAATTAAATTAAATTAAATTAGTCATAATTTTTATAAAATTAAAATAATTAAATACTATATTAAATAATAGTAAATCAGATTTAAAAACAGAAAATAGGAAATAAAAATAACTAGAAAAAATTAAAAATTAAAATAGAAACTAAAAATTCAAATAAACAAATTTTGTTTTACTAAATTTAAAAATAAAAAATAAAAAAAATAGAAATAGAAAAAAACACCTCTTTTATTGTTGAAAATTGAATGTGAACGAATCCAAAATATCAATTGATTAAGACATATTATTTGTATGTATAATAAAAACGGGAGGTGGTTAATTCCCGTGGGGCATAGTACTGTCGACATTTTGGAAGTTGAGATGACGCCACTTAACGTTTCATCTCTCACAATCTAACACAACCTCCTCTTTTGTCTTATTAATTGTTTTTTTTAGATATTTTTGTCGATTATAATTACAATTTTTCTGTTTAAAATAAATCTAAATTTTTATTACAATATTAACTACATAGAAAAGAATTATTTTTTTGTTTTAAAACGAAGAATCAGTGGCTGCTATTATTTAGATGTGTATTAGATAAATTTTCAGATTGACGCAATAACCTGTAAATAACGTTAATCGGATACTCCACACTAAGCAAATCCTGCATGACAGACTCGATCGAGAGAGTGTAAGTAGGAGGATTCCAATGCAGAACCTTTTGACCTTGTGTCTCCCTACTCTATTAACTCGATCACCCCCTAGAGGCATAAAAAAGAAGATGTTATTCACTATTTCTTTTATATTTTTTATTCTTACTAAATTTATAATTGTTTTTCCTCTTTGTATAACTCATTTAGAAACAGTCTCTTTATTAGATAGAAATAAGATAGAGTCATTCCTAGTATTTTATAGGTTCTATATAAAATAAAAAAGGTCCTTATTTTTACCAATTTTTGAGCTCTCGTAAAGAATAAAAAGAAGAAAAATATGAGCATTTTTATTGTTCTTTATGAAGTTAAGAGTGGGCCTTAATTTATTATATTTTATTTTTTATGAGGGTAAAAATGAATCATATTTACTATTTATGATGATGGGCCCAAGTCGGTCTTGAGATAAGGCTATGTACTACTGAACTTTTAGATTGGCAAGATTTCTACTGAGTGTTGTTAATGTTACTAAATTTATAATTGTATTAAGTTAAATGCGTAATGTTAAAAGTATTGAAATTTTATATTTTTTAATGTAAAAGTACAAATTACTCTCTAACATTTCTTAAAAGGCCTCTTAGGGATGGTTGAGTTGGTAGGGTGGGAGGTATAGGTCAAAAGGTTCTGTATTCGAATCCTCTAAAAGGTATTATGTTCGAATCCCCTGCCTACATTCTCTCGATTGAACATGTCGTACAGGACTTGTCTAGTACGAAGTACTTGATTATCGTGATTTACAAGCTATTACATCAATTCAAAAGTTTAACCAATACACATTCAAAGAATGACGATTGTGGAATTTTTCGTTCAAAAATAAATCGTAAAAGGTTTAATTTAGTTCTTATTATTTATAGTATCACATTATATTTTAACATTTTCAAAATATTGCCGATAATACTCTAAATTTTAATCGGGTTAATTTTTTTAGATCTTTTTGGCATATAAGCTATAAATTTAGCCAATATCGTGTCACAATTAGACAATTTAAATCTATTTAATATTAATGTAATTTTAAAAATAATTAATTCAAACTGCAAAAAGTTTTGTTATTATTTTTAGGATACAATTAATACTATTTTATAGAATTTATAGAATGTAAAATAGTTTAAGAAGTAAAGTCAAAACCGCCTTTCTCGGCTTCAATCAGTCCGACAGTCCGTGATTAACTCACATATCAAATCATCCTGAAAAGAATATAAACAGAGACAGACAGTGGGAGAGGAGAATGATTAAAGAGACATTTAAGTTTAATCCCTTTTATTACTTTTCCTTTTTCTAGAATATTAAAACTTGAAAGAATAATATTTTAAAAAAAAAGAAAGAATAATAACTTGTTTTACACTAAAAAAAAATAATCACCCTGTTTTTCGGAGTTCAGATTCTTTGTACCCAATATCCTATTCTAATCTTATTCCATGATAAAAGCGACATTGATTTGGGTGTAAACAGATATAGAATGATGTCGTTTTTAATGTTGAATAGGGTTGAAATAGAGTAAAATTGTTAAAATCAATTTGGCCTGGTTCTCAATTTAGCCCAAATTAATGAAATAATGGGCATGGGCTGAATCATTGATATCTCTAGAGTAGAGTGTTAGGTGCAGAAAATCTGGTACCCCTTTTTCGAGCATTAATCATTTAATTAGAGGACTATGATTTGGATTAAAAGTATTTGGATCTTACATGTAATTAGTGTGGTTTGAGTGATTTAGTTAAAAATTCTTATATATTACTTAACAATATAATTAAGACTAGGGATAAAGCCTTACTTCTAATTTTTTTAAGTTTAACATTTAAATATATTTAAAAATTTAAATCTCTTTGTTAAATTAATTTAAATTTTTTGACTTATTTTCATTTTAATTTGATACTTTTTGAGATTAAAATTCAATTGAAATAAAATTTTAATTAATTTAAATTTAATGAAAGTACTTTTTGTTAGAGTATCCTATTTTGACTAAATATGAAAATGTTAAAGGGTTTATAAGTGATAAGAGTCAATAATTGACCCAAGTCTAATTCTTATTAGTGGACTCTACACTCAACTCATATTAAAAATTCTAATATATTATTACAGCAGGTTTGGTTCGGATTATTAATTTCTCGATTGTCCGTCTGAATGTCCAGTTCTAACGGATCAGTCCGGTTACCATTGCATTTATTTCAAATGACAACTAGATATCTAGTCTCAATTACACTTGAAGGGAAGTGTTAAAGTATCCCGTATTGACTAAACATGAAAATATTAAAGGGTTTATAAATGATAAGGTCAACCATCCAAATAACTAGTTATAGTTATTTTGACAATAATTGACCTAAATTTAATTCTTATTAGTGGACTCTACGTTCTGCTTATATTAAAAATTGTACTACTTTTAGTCAATTATTATATGGATCAAGTTCCTTTTTTAATTCTCCGTTTACTCTCTTATATAAATACATATATATATTATTTTAAGGCGTTAATCAAATTAAATATGTTGTGTGTACAAATTAAGGGAAAGTGTAAATAAAGTGAAAGAATGAAAAAGGTTATACACCATATAAAGTGTCAAAAAACTAAAAAAAGGTTGGCCGAAAGTAATGTGAACAAGAGTTATTGTTCCGCAGTTAGTTCACACTTAGCTTCGTGTACATGTTTTCTTGTTCGTCTGCTGCATTTTTATGTTTATACACATTTAGCGATCAAATTTAGGGCCGGTCGGTCTAGCCCGGTCGAAGCCCAGGTTGATCAAACCTTAGTTGAGCCTCGGTCTGATTTTTTCAAGAAAAAGTTCTCAAGTTGGACTAAAGTTTGGGCTGCTCAGGCCCAACTCTGTCTTCCTACATCTATGATTTACAAAATCTGTTATCTGGAATCAATTTCTGTGTACAGCACAAAACCAGTTGGCCCCCTCGACCTGATCATCGTAGATACAAGCTTGGTTCATCTTACGAAATCATTCTTAGTTCAATTACTCTACTACAGTCCCCTAGCTGCCAACATTGTTCTCACCCTCTCCACATCTGAAGCTCGACCTGAATTGCCATAAATCTCCATTAATAGTTGAAAGTTGTGTTCATTGTCTGGCTCCAACTCAAAGAGATTCCCAGCAGCTATTTCTCCAATCTCCACATTCCCATGGAGATAACAAGCATATAGCAGAGCTCCCCACATAGTTGGACTGGCCTCAAACTCCATTTTCTCGACTATAATGGCGTAAGCTTCATTGATCAGCCCCGCCCTCCCGTAAAGATTGACCATACAAGCATAATGCTCTGTAATGGGTTCTATTCCATACTTCTCTATCATTAATGAATATAACCTTTCGCCATCTTTTACTAAACCCAAATGAGCACAAGCCGAGAGTGTTGACACAAATGTAATATTGTCCGGCAAAATACCATCTTTCTCCATACATTCAAAATAACTCAAAGCTTTGGGGTCCTTACGGTGTGCAGAAATTACAGAATTCCATGACACGATATCTCTTTCAGGCATATGATCAAACACCCAACAGGCTAGATCCAATTTCCCATTATTAGCATACAAAAGGATCAAAGAATTAGCAATTGATACATCCCATTCCATCCCTTTTCTCATTATCCAACCATGGACCTGAGCTCCAATCCTTGAATATGATACATTTGCTAAAATGGTGGAAATAGCTACGGAGTCTAACTCAAAGCCTTCCTGAAGCATGGCACGAAATGTGTGCAATGCCTCTACCATGAGCCCGTGACGAACATAACCAGTGAGCATAGTGTTCCAAGAAATGCTGTCCTTGCAAGCAATCTTATCGAATATCCTTCGAGCCTTAACAATGTCGCCACATTTAGCATACATATCAACAAGCGCATTTTGCACAAACCCGTCATTGCCAAAACCCAATCGGACCAAATCCCTGTGCACTGCCTCTCCAATCCCGATTAAACCGATTCCACCGCAAGCCTTTAACACTCGGGGAAATGTGAACTGGTCCGGTATGACACCATCTTCTTGCATTTGAAAATAAAGGGCCAGTGCATCTTCATATTGACCCAATTCAGCATAACCTGCAATAAGCGAATTCCAAGCGAAAGCCGACTTTTCTCTGTTAGACATTTGATCAAACACATTATGCGCCTCATCAACGTACCCGCTAGACGCATACAACCTCAACAACTTCGACGAAATGCCGACGTTCTTGCGTAGGAGACTAGTGGGTATGAGCCCATGAATCCTAATACCCTGTTGAATAGCGTTTAACTTGTAACATGTCTCTAAAAGGGAAGCGAAGATATGGGGATCGATAAATATGCCCTTTTCCATAGAAGATTGGAGGTCATTGACGACGCTTTCAAGGGCTTCGAGTTTGGTTTGAGGATAGGGATTGTTGTTGACGAGAAGGGGGGTTGGTGATGATTTGGGAAAAGAGCGGATAAAGCGATTCAATTTTGGGGGGAATTGTCTCTGGTATTGCTTCTTCGCTTTCTTGCTTCTGCTTCCCAAGTACAGAGTCATGGAAGGTGACCTGAGAGGCTGTGGATGTAGAATGCTTGTCATTTTCCAGGGAACTGAATTGGAGAATGTTTGAGAAAATGGACCATATTTGAATTCTCTTATTTATTCATATTGGGTTGTGATCAGAAATTGATCCAGAACCGATAAGCAATTGCAGTATAATTCGCAATCCATAATTTAAAACCCAAAAGTTGGAATTGCAGATCTACACTCAGCTTTCATAATTTCACATACCACAAAAGATGCACCAAAGCTGCAACTTCATTTGCGTATGATAACATGCAGAAACTACACAACTTCAACAAATGGATGGGTTGCTTCAGGATATGAAGAGAAACATTCAGAACCACATCAACTAGTAAACTTTAAGATATTTGCTTCCAAGAAGGTTCAGGGAAAAATAAAATGTAGCTACCTTCTCTTCATCATTAGTTAGTTGGAGTTTGTGGGCATTGCTTTATTAAGCTGATGGAAACTGAATAACAAGTTTCATTCACCATCAGCAGCGTGGACAACAACAATGAAGTATCAACCTTAGAGAGGATTATTATCTAATTCCTTCCTGTTATCTGCCAAGATTCATCTAAGGAAAACTGAATTGAAGACAACTATTGCCTGTCAAAGAGGCCGAGTGACTCCCACTAAATCTTCAGAGACACTTCTGACCCTTCAGCAAGCCGATTAACTTTCATTTAATTGCCTGCAGTTGAATCGATTTAACTCAGTTATTGGGTTTTAGTAACACCAAGAGTATCCACAAAGTAAGCGGCTTCACGTTTACTATCCACTTCCCCATTTTAAATACATATCAGAACCACAAGCACAAAAAACAGAGGCACAGAACAAGAAGAGAAATAACTGGAAAGTGAAGATGTCCATGACATACCTCACATGATGCAAAAATTGGGTAAACTTTTTCAAAGATCTCATCTACTGTTCCTACAGCATTGATCTGCATGCATTGGCTTCTATACTATAAGTAAGTTAGACCATTATTTTATAAAGGAGAAACCTGAAATAGGAACTGAATAACCATGAATATAACAGATGACAAGTACACATCAACGCAGAGACAAGTAATCAAAAATTAGTCTCCACGTCTCGGGAAGCATCTATTAAAGAACAAACAAAGATGTTCGAGGATCATGGTACTAAGGTTGCATGCTCTTGACTGTTACAAACTTACCGTGTGAAGTTTTCCTTTCTTGGAGTAATACTCAATAACAGGAAGAGTTAATGCTTGAAATATTTTTAGCCGTTTCTTGACTATATCTATTCTATCATCAACTCGTCCCTGCAACATAGATAACATAATTTGAGTGACTTTTTGATACACTTGGATTATGTAGATAAACCATAATCACCTGATTACGGTTAAGCACACGTTTTATCATCTCTTCTTCAGGACAATCAAAGAACAGAACCAAATTTGGTTCTGTTCCAATCTGCATGAGCAAGAAAAACACTAGTATCAACTGCAAGCAGGTACTTATCATGTTGCAAGTTAATAACTTACTAAAAATCTCTCCGTTTGCAATTGTCCTAGTCTGCTCCAATTTTCAAGATTCCCACCTATTAGAAACTTCTTCCATTTAGTTATTCACTCATCTAGATGTCATACCATTGGTCAGATAAATTTACACAGCGATACTTACATATCTTGAACAATCAAGTTATATTTAAGATAGATAGGAAACTGAATTGATCATTTGGATTCCTGTACCAGTACAACTATTAAATTAAAAAGAGATGCGCTATACATAGAAGATATACTGCAGGAAGGAAAACTCACTATGCGTTCATATGCTACACGATTCTCCTCGGTTCTTGGAAAACCATCAATCAGAAATTTATGATTATTGCGTGATTCCATTTCACGTTGAAGCAGTTTGACTGTCACTTCTGAAGGTACAATTTTTCCTTTTCTCATTTTATCATGAATCATGGCACTGAAAATTCAGCTCTATCCTCAGTGGACATGCACATAACATGAATTTATGCTCATAGAAAGATTTCCATAGAAGAGAATGCAACATTACCCGTACTCACTAGTGGAAAGCATTTCCTTCCTTAACAATTCACCAGCACTTAAGTGAGTGAATCCAAATGTCTCAGCAATTTTTACACCTTGTGTACCTTTTCCACTACCAGGGCCACCTGAGGAGAAATTCATAGTTTAGCCACCAAAAATGGGCATTTGATACTTACTAAAACTTTGGAACTTCAACTAGTCAAACAAAGAAAGCAAATAAGAAAACCATGAACCACGATCATTTTCATTTACATCTTTATCCATCAAAGAACAGGAAATAGAAAAATTGAAGAGAAGAACACAACAATGTGTAATTCGAAATGACCCTCCATTACCTAAAACAAAAGTTATGAATGGGGTTTTCTCTTGGGAATCAGCTCCATCTGCTAACTGCATCCGTACAAAGATTAGGAAACAAAAAAAGAAGGAAAATCATCAGGACCCCACCACATGCACTTCCTATCATTTTGGCGGTGACCACTTCCAGCTATCAAATAACAAGCCTAGAGGTGAAAATGACAACTAAAAAGGTTTTATGTTTCTCAATTTATGTTAAATGAGTTACTGATGCAAAGTCTTAAACTAACGTGAATCTCCATTGTTGAAGCTTAAGAAACACCAAGTAAAAGAAGTTAATAACGGTGTACCGGAGCTGGTGCCTCAGTACTAAACGATATCCAGATCTTCAATCCATGACCTGCCTGCACATCAATGAATAGAACTCCAAGAAATAAGCACAAATCACAACATTGCTTGTTCTACGGAGGAGAGTAGAGGCGTACCGAGCAGAGTGAAGATGGTTTGGAGGAAGAGATCAACGGAGAAAGTGAAGCCACACGCCTCCACATTTTGGGTTGACTAAAGCTCGATCTCGATCTCTGTTACTTTTTTTCCGGTGGAGTGGTTTGACCCTCCTGGTCCTGGGATGGAAGTTAAGTGTTGATTTGGGTTTCAGCCTTTCGTGGAGACATTACGTCGAACACGTAACGCTCTGTTTGTTGAACTGCGCGGCATCCGAACTCCAATACGATTATTTTATGAGGTCCGTTACACACGTTCCTGATGGGCTCGTGCTACATGGAATGGTGGCCCGTGTTTAAGATTCGGATGGTAGTTGGGTTAGCGATGACAACTAGGCTCTATTTACAGATGGCAAAATTGGCTCGGTTCGGCTCATTTTTAGCTTTGGTTGACCGAACCATTAGATGGCTATAAGTCGGGTCTCAAAATGATGTCGTTTTGAAAGTTTTTCATTTAAAAAAATAAATAGCGGGTCGGGCTCATCGGGCCATAGCCCAAGCCATGGGCTAGGCCAGGGACGGCCCAACCCCGACCTGATCAATTGACATCTCTAACTCTATCCCAGTCAACTTGCAAAACAATATTGTTTTATATTTTAAATTTAAAAAGTAAATTTGGGTCAAATCGAGTCAGGCATGAAATCGGGTCAACACGCCTTAAGTTCATGTTATAAGAAAATATATTTTTAAATGATATTATTTTCCCTTTTATTGCATAAGATTAATTGAAAGAAAAATAATATATATATATATAAGAACTTTTCTTTTCAAGCATATTCCTTGTATAAATTGTGATTGTTTACATAAAATTGGAGCCGAAAATTTGTATTAATGATCTCTTAGAAGACTTTTACTTTACTCCTCCGAATGATTAAAACATTCAATCAGTTCGGTTGGTTTGATTGTAAAAGTTTTGAACCGTTTTTTGGTTCGGCTTTTAATTTTTCGAATCAACTTATTTTAATAACTCTTGTTATTTAAAAAGATTAATATATTAATTAACCAGTCAATTTTAATTAATAAATAAATAAGATTTTATAAATAAAAATAAATCAATTAATCTTATTTAACAATCTCTTTTTCCAATCAAACTTTAAATTATTAACATTCTCTTTCAATCATATTTTAAATTCTTTAATTTTATTTAACCTTTAGCTGACTTTAGGATAATCTAATACCGGTGAACCTTTTAAACTTTAAATTTTTTGTCTTATCGATTAAATTTTCGGTCTAGTTTTTAAAATATTAACTATAATAAATAAATATTGATGAATCAGGTTGGTAGAGACAATAAATAAACAAATGCTATCATTGTACAAATTCTACAAGCATAAAACAAAAACAAAGAGATTATGCACCCATTTGTTAATATCAAATCCAAATAAAATCTCTCAAACAGAATTTTTATATAGATTTGGAACCCAAGTCTTAGATCTTCCAAATTCCAATCACCAAACTCAAAACACTTAAGTTGATGACGAATCTTGTGGTGGAATAGTGAAGCAAGAAATGGGATTGTGGGGACTTGCTAAAGAAAATGGAAAATGAAATTTACAGACACCATAGGTGTTGTCGATGAGTGATCGAGCTCATAAGCTTTTTCACCATCACAATCATGGAGCGCGCAGAGTAAGTGGAGCCAAAACTCAGGAGCCGGAAGGAGGAAGAGGCAGATATCAATTTTTAGGTGTGAGGCTCTTGTCAAGAGCTTGTCCTTCAAACTCATCCCAAGCCACACACAACATACGCGTGAATCATAATCTCTCACACAACAACATCAATGTCCTTCTTCTTCGTTTGTTCTTGTCTAGAGAGAATAAAAAAAAAAGAAGGCAAACCTCATTTTCTTGTCATGTTTATGGTGCAAATTGCATGATTTATCGTTCACTCCAAATGGTCAATGCTACTTAAATTCCAAGTTAGAGTACTTAATCCATCCAAAGGTCAAGCGTAGAGCTTCATTAACTTAAGGGTTAAGCAGATTCATCGTCACAATAAAAAAGATTAATTTACTTATCCTATAATTTAAAAAATCTTTAAAAGGTAGTAATGTTTTTTAATGTAAGATGACTGTGATATGTTGCTTCAAGTTTTAATGATATCATTAAGTCTTATAGGTTGATGATGATCTTTCTAGAAATCCAAAAGCGGGTTATCCTCTTAGTCTCTTTAATTACATTTTGAACATTCTCTCCATGTGAAAGTGATAAAAAATAACATTAAGATGACAAACAGGGGTGGCTTGATTGGTTTCAACTCTTTATTTAAGGCTCTCTTTTGTAAGATGTTTTGAATTCGAGTTACTACAAAGGGGGAGAGAGCGAGAATTATCCCTAATGATGATTCCTTAGCCTCCTAAGCATGCTCCTTGGTCGGATCAATTGTGGGCGTCTGGCTTACAACGATAGTGTAAAAGTTGGAACTACTAGAAAACCTAGGGTTGATAGGAATTGATACTGAGCAGGACTAGTGATCAATCAATAATTGGCCAATCAGTATGTGGCGACTCCTTGTGCGCAGAAGTGTACAGGCTACGTAAGAACTTGAAGGACCTTGGAGTTCCAGATTTATCTCATCTAGGACTCTTGGGGTGGGGTCTTAGGAGTTTAGGATTAGTCCGACAAAGCTGGAATACCTAATGTATATAAAAAAAATAATATCAAGATGTAACATTGAAATTTAAAAAAAAGGAAAATAAAGTGTTATTAGTTATTAGTTATTAGTTATTACGGTCAATTTAGGATAAGGGGATGCACGGCAAAGAAACGTGAAGTTATCAAATTCTTCTTCAAACCATAGTATTCACATTGGTCAATTTTAAGAAAATTGACAAGAAGGTTAAATGAATAAAATGTGAACAATCTTAATAACATGTGAAGACTTACTAATAAATTGAGAATTTGAGATTAGGATCTCATGAATTTTTAAAGTTTTAAATATTATCTTTTTAAAAATTAAGCTCTTATATAATAATTTAATTGAATTTATCACTTCATTATGAATTATGAATTTATTAAATAATTTACTTAAAATACGTTAATTTAAACTCTTTCCGCCACATTAGTCAATCACTAGATATTTCAACAACAGTAATATTCAATAAGATTCTCGATGAAATATAAAATTTGAAGAGGTTCAATAATACGCAGTCTTATCTGTGTACGATAGGTAAACTCGGAAGGTGTCAAGCACATGCACAAGACAAGCGTGGCCAGTGTGTAGCAATATGTGCTCCTAAAAATTTCAACTATTTATTGATTTGGCATGAAGCAAAGAAGAAGGTCACTTGTATATAAAGGTGGGTGAGTGGGGCTTTGAGTCTATTGCCAATGTATTATTATTATTACTTATTAGCTACTAAGCGAGACATTTGGATTTAGTAGTGTTGATCATGGGAAGACAGCCTTGTTGTGACAAGCTTGGTGTGAAGAAAGGTCCCTGGACCGCCGAGGAGGACAGGAAGTTGGTCAATTTCATTCTCACACATGGCCAATGCTGTTGGCGTGCTGTGCCTAAGCTCGCCGGTCTCCGCCGCTGTGGGAAGAGCTGCCGTCTCCGCTGGACTAATTACCTCCGCCCTGACTTGAAACGTGGCCTTCTTAATCCGGCGGAGGAGCAACTTGTCATTGATCTTCATGCCTGCCTTGGCAATAGGTATATATATATATATATATTCATCATCATTTTCATTGGTTTCTTGTTTCTTTGTTTAGGACTTTCAGAGAGATTCTTGCTTTTGAATCGTATGGAGAGTGATGATTTTGTTCAGGAATATAAATCCAACCTGAAAGTGAGAAAACTGAGAAGGATCAAAGATCTGATAGGCTTTCACCATCAACAAAAAGATTTAACTTTTCTTCTACTTTCTTCAGGTGGTCCAAGATTGCAGCAAAATTACCAGGAAGAACAGACAATGAGATAAAGAATCACTGGAACACTCACATCAAGAAGAAGCTTATTAAGATGGGAATCGACCCTGTCACACACGAACCTCTTCAGAAGCAAGTTAGTAACCCGCTAGAAGAGAGTGCACAAGCCTCGTCAAATGATGATTGTTCTAGCACGCCGCCACCTGAAAATTGCTCGGTTGAAGAGAGTAGAATGTCCAATCCTGACAGTAACGACAACCCAATCACGAGTTCAATCTGGCCGGAGACTCTTCTTAACGACTCGGCATGGAATTTCCCGGCGAGCAGAGAAGAGTACTGTGAGTTTGGTATATCATCATCATCATCAGGAGGTAATTCTCAATGGTTTTTAGATGAGTACCTTGGACTTGGTAGTTTTGGTGACATGGATCCAAGTTTATTGGATATGAGTGGCAAGCACTAACCTGTAGTGTAATTATCATAAAGTAAGGGGGAAAAAAAAAAGGATCCAATTCCTGAAATTCCAGTTTCTGGCCTTGTATTTCAATAGTTTGTCTTCATCTCCATCGCAAAACCCTAGTATATGGTCTTGGAATAAACCAAGAGAAGTGGGATTTTCAGGGCAAAATGTTCGTTTTTAGTTATTTTTCTCTGTTTTTCTTTGTGATGTAGAGATGAAGATAAGAAACTATTGACATGTGTAATTATAATGATCCAAAGTTTTTAATCAGCTGGTACCTAATATTGAATAGTCTTCAAATTCTATATTACGAATTACTAGTCAGAATGTAGTTACGAGCTATTAAGGTAATTATTACGTAATTATGATAAAGTACAATATTAATTTAGAGTGCAATCACAATATTACAAGTCATGATATTTTGCTCCCCAATTTAAAACACTAATTATCCCATGTTCAAGAAAAATGGTAGTGCAAATGCATCCTTGAATCCAATTTATGATTTGGTCAGAAAAGCCAAAAGATGCTACTGAGTCTATGTTAATCTGATTGGTTTCCAGGAAAATGAACAAAACTATTGAAAAAAAGAAATAAAGACAAGAAAGTGAGAAGAGTAGAAGGAGTTAAAAAATTAGTTACATACGAGTCTTGCCTTGCTTTATGTAGACAAGGCTGAAATCCAGCTCAGCAATCGTAGTAACTAACTCACTCACGTAGCAAAACACATAATTATTCTCAATACTCCCCCTCAAGCTGAAAAGGAAAAACATTTTTCATTCCCAACTTGGACAATAAATGATGTTGATGCTCGACTCCAATAGGCTTGGTCAAAATATCAGCTAACTGGTTCTTGGAAGATACATATCAAAGAGAGAGTTGTTGATTCTGAATTTTGTCTCAGATTAAATGACAGTCCACCTCAATATGCTTCGTTTGTTCATGGAAAACGGGATTGGAGAAAATTTGAAGAGCTACAGTTTTGTCACAGTAAAGAGAAACAGGAGTCAAGCCAGAGATATGAAGCTCAGTGAGTAGCTGTAAGAGCCATGTGATTTCACAAGATATTGAGTCATGGCATGATACTCAGCCTCAACTGATGATCGTGCAACAACAGACTACTTTTTGGCTTTCCAAAAGAGCAAGGAGGAACCAAGCATGATGCAATAACCAGTGATGGACCTTCTGCTAGTTGGACAGCCAGCCCAATCTGAGTCTCAGTAAGCTGATAACTGCAAAGAAGATGAGTAGATAAAGAATAATCCAAGACCAGGTATACCTTTGAGGTGTCGAAGGAGATGAAGTGCTGCATGATAATGAATAGAAGTAGGACTATGCATGAATTGATTGAGAATATGGACAGTGTAAGTAATATCTGGTCTAGAAATGGTAAGATAAATGAGTTTACCAACCAGTCTTCTGTATGAATTGGGATTTGTCAAAGGTGTGCCATCAGTAGCCAACAACTTGGTGTGTTGATCCATAGGAAGCTTCAAAGGCTTACAACCGGTCATTCCTGTTACTTATAGCAAATCAAGAATGTATTTCCTCTGAACCAGTTGAATACCAGACTTAGATATCAATATTTCAATTCCCAAGAAAAACTTTAGATCACCAAGGTCCTTTATGGAAAATCTGGAGTGAAGAAATGTTTTAAGGTGCAGTATATGAGAGATATTGGATCCTGTGATGATCATATCATCTACATATACCAGTAGAACAGTGAGATCAGGGCCATATGCTTTGGTGAACATGTTATAATCAGATTTGGATTAAGTAAAGCTTGTTGTAACAAGTGATTCATTGAGTTTAGCAAACCACTCTCTTAGGGCTTGCTTAAGTCCATCCAAGGACTTAGTAAGTTTATAAACCAATTTGACCTTTTAAGATGTATCAGAATGCTCCCCCTTATTGCAAAATTGATCATAACCTTCTAGAATAGCTATATGAACTTCCTTTAGCAAATCTCCGTGAAGAAATGCATTAATAACATTCATTTGGTAGAGAGGCCAGTGCTTGACAGTAGCTACAGCCAATAAAGTCTTGAGGGTAGGCATCTTTGCAACTGGTGTAAATTTTTCTACATAATCAACTCCAAACTCCTAACTGTAGCCTTTTGCAACTAATCTGGCCTTAAACCGTTCAATGGACCCATCAACTTTATGTTTGACTTTGAAGACCCATTTAGAGCCAATGGTGTGTTTCTTGTTGAGTTCTAAGGCAGAAAGCTCAGCTTGAATTGCTTTCTACCATTGTTCATGCTGAATAGCTTCTTTGAAAGTGCTTAGTTCTGCAATACTTGTGATGGCAAGAGCATAAGTCTAATCTTGAGAAGACAGAGACTGATAATCAACATAGTTAGAAAGAGGATATAAGATTAAAGAAGAGGAGTAATATGACATCCAAAGGGGTTGCCATTTGATTATGGTGGATCTTCTAAGAATTGGAGCTGGCATTGGTATAGGTGGAGGTGATTCAATGTTTAGTGGTGGCTTAGTATCTAGTGATGATTCAGCAATGTGCTGAGCATCTGGTTCTGGGTCAGTATCTGTATCAAAATCATAGCAGGAAGGGGCAGAATGAAACAATGGGGGATTTGATATTGAGGAATTTTATGACATGTGTTTAAAAGGAAAGTAATGCTCAATGAACTTGACATGTCTACTGATAATGATCTTATGGGAAAATAGATCATAAGTTTTGTATCCTTTTTGACCCTATGGATAACTTAGAAATACAACAGGAGTAGCTTGTGCATCAAACTTTATTCTTGCTATAGGAACTGTACCAACATAAAAAAAGACACCCAAAGACTTTTAGATGATCATAAGATGGTTGTTTGTTGAACAGAATCTCATATGGAGTCTTGGATGACAGAACTGCCAGAGGAGTTCTATTAATGAGATATGTTGCTGTGAGAATATAGTCACCTCAGAAGGATATAGGTAGGACAACATGAAATCTGAAAGCCTTGGCAACTTCTAAGACATGTCTCTACTTCCTCTCCACAACTCCATTCTGTTGTGGAGTATGTGGACAGCTCATTTGATGAATGATCTCTTCTTTCTGATAAAATGCTGCAGCAACACAACTTGTGAATTCCCTACCTTTGTCTGATCTCAGAATTGTAACTTTACTATTGAATTGAGTTTGAACTAGCTAAACAAAGTTTTAAAGAACAAAAATTGTCTGCAACTTGTGTCTCAGAAGGTAAGTCTAAGTAGTTCTGTGTAATCATCCACTATGGTGAGGAAATATTTACAACTAGACTGAGTGGCAGGAGTATACAAGCCCTAGATATCACAGTGAATCAAATCAAAAACATGTGCATTTTTATTGCTACTAGTAGAAAATGATAGTTTTGATTGTTTAGCTACAAGACAGATAGTGCAGATACTTTTATTTACATTTGTCATCAAAGAATTCAAATGATCTATATGATTGAGAACTTCATAAGGTGTGTTTCCCAATCTGAGATGCCACACTTTGAAGTTGTCAAACTCAAGTGCTTTATTAGGAAGAAATGAAGGCAATAGCAATGCAGTAGATTGTAAGTCCAGCTCATGCAGTCCACTGACAGCGCTACCAGTCCCAATCCCCTTTGCAGTCAGTGAATCCTGAATAAAACAACAGTTAATTCTAAATTTAACTATACAATTCTGGTCTTTGGTCAACTTACTGATTGATAATAAATTGAATTTGAAACTAGGAACACAGAGCACATTCTTTAAGATTAGTCTAGTAAGAAGATGAACATTGCCAATAGCATGAACTCTAGCTACTTTGCCATTAGGTAATGTGATTTTTGCATTGTTTTGCAAAGATATGAGGTTGTGCAAAGTTGAGTAATCATGAGTTAGATGATGAGTAGCGCCTCTATCCAAAATCCAGGTCTGAGCATTTTGTGAAGCAGGAAAGCAAGAAGGATTACCTGCAAAATTGACTGCAGGTAAAGATGAGTCTGTTGACTAGGAGTTTGAAGAGATGTACTGATTTAAAAGAGAGAATAGCTTATCTTTTAGACTCTAAAAATCAGTTTGTTCATGACTAAAGGTACTTGACATGTCCATTTGTCTTTCTTCCTTGGCACATACCTCACTCCATTTTTTTGAAGTCTGTCTTTACTCTTCATATGCCATGAGGGATAGCCAAAGGTTTCCTAGCATTTCTCACTAGAATGGTTGCTTTCACAATGATCACACACAGTACTGCTTTTCTTAAAATTGAACTTAGACTGATTAAGCAGTGTAGCAAAATCACTGCCGATGTGCTCCTCTAAATGAAAACTGAAATCTCTTTGTCACTCTTCTTAAATAAGTAAAGCATATGCCTTGGAAAGACTAGGCAGAGGATTCATCATAAGAATTTTGCCTCTTAATCGTTTAAAATCATCATTAAGTCCCATTAAAAACTTATTCAATTTATCCTGCCGTTCTGTATCATTTAGAAATTTGTTTACACTACAACTACGTTATCCACATGAGCATTTATTTTGAGTCATCAAACTACTAAGTGTTTGCCAAAGTCCCTTCAACTTACTATAGAATTTAGCAATTGACATATTCAATTGTCTACAGTTCATCAATTCACAAGTTATAGCATAAATCTTAGGGCCATTATTCTGAGTGTAACTTTTTTTAAGATCATTCGACCTTTCTGCTACTAAATCATATTCAATAATTGTCCTGTGAACATCCTTTGTGACTGATCCAAGAATCCATATGTAGACCATATCATTACTTCGATCCCACTGACTAGCATTCTCCTCATCGTGTGGCAATAATCCTCTAACAAAGACCAGTTTATTTTTGGCAGACAAAGCCTTAGTCATAGCCTTCTACCAATCTCTAAAGTTTGATCCATCGAATGGAGTAGCAACTAAAGGAATACCAGAACTATCATAAGGATATAAGTAGAGAGGGTTATCAAAGGTGTTTCTTCTCTCTTCCATTGGTGCAAAAGAGAATATCTCAATAATAATTCAGATTTGGAAAGTAGAAGTAGAATCAGAAAAGAAGATTATAGGATCTTAAAGAAAGATGAAGAGGAACGAGATCAGATCCTGTTTTCAGAGAAGCTCTGATACCATGTTAATCTAATTGGTTTCCAGGAAAATGAACAAAACTATTGAAAAAGATAAATAAAGACACGAAAGTGGGAAGAGTTGAAGGAGTTAAAAGAATTAGTTACATATGAGTCTTACCGTGCTTTATATAGATAAGGCTGAAGTCTAGCTCAACAATTGTAGTAACTAACTCACTCACGTGGCAAAACACAATTACTCTCAATAGTCTAAGATAAACTTCCAATCCACTGAATCAAAGGCACGCTTAAAATCAATTTTCAAGGTGCAACTCTTTTTTGGTTTCTTATTATTATACCTCTTAAGTAATTGTTGAACCAAAAGTACATTATTTCTAATATTCTTACCTTTTACAAAAGGTCCCTAGCTCCTGCAGATTATGCATTCTGAGAAGAGGCTTGAGCATGTTTGCTATCAATTTTAGCTCTTTTTTGGTTTCTTATAATACCTCTTAAGTAATTCTTGAATTAAGAGTAGATTGTCTCCAATATTCTTACCTTTTACAAAAGTTCCCTAGCTCCTACTGATGATTATGCATTTTGAGAAGAGGCTTGAGCCTATTTACTATCAATTTTGCAATAATTTTGTAAACTACATTATAGCAAAATATGAGCCTTTAGTCATTCAAATGCTCAGGATTGTACTTCTTGTGAATGAGATTCATAAGGGTCTTATTTAGCTCTCTAAGTATGAAACCTGAAGAAAAGAAATTTAAGACTGCTAGGAAATTATGTTACCTGTTAAGTGTTAAGTTTGTTAGAAGAAGAAGGCATTAAAACTATTTAGACTAGGGGTCTTTTCTAGTTTTAGAGAGAAAAGTGTTTGTTTGACATCTTGTTCAATGAAAGGTTTCAATAAAGATTCCTTTTGCTCATTAAAAATGGAGTTGTGGAAAAATCCATAAAGTGCCCACAAGGGGTAGAAGGCACTAATAACTCCTTAAAGTGTTTAAACATTATAGATTTGATCTCATATTGCTCGTCAATAATGGAGCCTTTATCAGTCTTTAAGGAATGAATTTTGTTGACATTCATCCTATATAGAATAAAATTATAGAAGTATTGGTGTTTTTCACCATTCATTAACCAATTCATTCTTGCTCTTTGCTTGAGTAACCAGTGGTAATTATCAAGAGTCGTTATGTATTTATCTGTAGTTTGCTTCTCCTTGACTTTAAGAGAAATGTCATTAGGGTCATGATAAGCTTGCTAATGGCGAGTCATAAGAGCTTCCTTAGCTTTCGAGACAGCTATAGTGGCGTTCTCCATTTTAAAGGATTTCAATTTTTCAATTCTAATATGATATTTAGAACTTTCTTCGTTTAATCCTTTTTCGATAGCTTACTTGAATCCTCATTTTGACAAGGTATTTGTTAAATTGAAATAGATACCTTATTAAGCTATAGTTGACTCCTTAAAAACTTTATAGGAGTATGATTAGAGAAAAGGGGCTAGTTGAGAAAAGTATTACTGGTTCTCAAATGTGTAAGCCACAATGGATTGACTAAGGTACAATCTAGTTTCTTCCTAATTAATTTATTACTTCCCTACCTATTACTCCATGCATAGTATGCTCCTTTATAACTCAGGTTTGAAATAGAAGAAGAGAGTTTATGCAATCCAACAAACTGTTACTACTCTTCTTGTAATTTAGGTTTTCCCCTTCAGATTCGTAAGAGAGATGGTAGAGTTAAAATCTCCAACAATAAGCCAAGGTGACATTCCAAAGATATCTCCTTTGGAACTTAAAGCTGGAAGCGTAGATGAAGGTGACGTCCAAACATTCAAAGTCCATCATGATTACCAAATGAATATATTGGTTTGAGATTAATTATTGAATGATGTTGACTTTGTAAAGGTCAAATTGTTATTAATTATTGAATGATGTTGACTTTGTAAAGGTCAAATCCCATAACAATCTTGCCCAAGTAATCATGATGATGGTTTGATAATAGCTCTTAGTTTTTAACAAAAACTCCTCTCCATAGTTGTAACTTTTCTTTCTTAACCTTTGTTTCTAAAATTCCTACTAAGACACACTTTTTAATGACTTGAAAATCTTTGACTATTTGTCTTTTTTTGGGACAATTCATTCTCGTCACTTTCCATAAAAATGTTATAAGATTAAAAAAGGACCTAGAAGCCCTTTCTTCTTAGATTTTATATCATGTATTCTCTTTATTGTTACCACTTGTTATGGTTCAAAAGCATATCCTGGATCTAACAGACTATTTTCACTACTATTTTCTGAACAGAACACCTTTGGAGAGCTTAGAGGTGAGGTCATTTTCTCCTCACTGTTCTTCAACCTTCTAGAGCTTTCATCTATTTCATGGTATACCTTTCTAATACCCATTTCTTCATGTTTCAGATTATTCATATTCTCAGCATTAACATCTTCAAGGGCAGGTGTAGTTTGAGATTAAAAGGCTCATATGAAATCTTCTCAAGAACCTCCTTCCAGTTTCCCTCCATCTCTTCTTTTCTGAGTCTAAAGATTAGGGTTTTCACTTTTAAATAACCTCAATGAAATCTTCCACTAATTCACCATTATCATATAACCTTATAATAGGTAGAGAACTAGTTAGTTTAGAATTCATTTTAATCTCTAAACATATCTTCGCAAAGCCAACCCTTCTCATAGTTGTAGTCATTTTATCAAAGCAAAGAGGTCTCCCAATGGAACTAGCTAAATAATTTAGACCAGTGGTTGTCTAATACTCAAGCAAAACCCCATGAAATCTTATCCAAATGGGTAGATGCTTGAGTTTCATATTCTTTAAGTTTATCCTAGGCCTTCACTTCAATAACATTATTGGGGATCCTTGGATATGCCAATGTCATGTTTCTAAGATCTTTTGCATATTGGTTACATCTGCAAATCTGAATAGAAATAGCTCTTCCTCATTTGCTAGGACACTTTCCAACCCCAATTTCAAACAAAAGTTCATTGGCTATTAGTAAACTATCGAAAAATTCAACCTCTTTTAGGGGTAAAAAAACCCACCAGTGTGTTTACCTATTTTGTTGCTCCCTGTTGCAAGATTTCTAACGAAGAAACCACCTATGTACCAATTAAGGAATCATTGTCAATAGGTGTTGGGAGGTACCTCAGTTAATCAAAAGCTGTAGAATCTCCCACCACTTAGCTCCAAGTGTGTTTGGGGTTAGGATTGGACCAACCATCTCTATATCTAGAATTTTGAGCTGATAGTTAGACCTTGGAAGCTAGAAGAGAAGAAAAAGGAGGTGGCTCTATTTCATCTCCTCTCGCTTGCTTTTTTTCATGTTCGCTCTTGCCTTTAGCATCCACATGTCTCCTTCTTTACACTAGCTTTCTATGTTGCTCTCACTATCACTTTGTCACTTATTACTTTATCTTAGTCACTTGCTGTCATCGTTCATTGCTCTCACTAAGAAAATGTGAATTCGAAGGGAAATTATATCCCTAAATTATGTATAGACAAGAGAAGTTTGGTCAGAAGAGATAACAAAGGGCTATGTTGGGGAGATCCTCTCTCACCATACTTTTTGTGTGTATGAAGGTATTTTTAAGGTTGTTCTCATGTAGAATAGAACAAGAAAGTAGCTTCAAGTATCATTACCATTGTGATAAATTGAAGTTGTTCAACTTAACATTTGCGGATGATTTGCTACTATTCAGTGGAGCTAACTCTAGTTCTATTACTTTGCTCATAAAATCCTTGCATGATTTTGGTGTATTTTTATGACTTAATGTGAATCTACAGAAGAGTGCCTTATATATTTTAACAGACGCATCATGTGTTGCTTCTCAACTCTCTACAATCTCACGACTACCTCTTCATCATATTCCATTTAAGTACTATGCATCTTAGTCTCAGACAGAAGGATTTCCTACTTTGAATGTTAGCCTCTTTTTGATGCGGTCAGGAAAAAAATCAACCACTGGAATAACTATTTCCTCTCTTATACTAGTAGGTTACAACTAATTTTATCAGTCTTAAATAAACTTCATATCCATTAGAGCTCACACTTATTTCTTCCTTAAAAGCTTGTCAAAACATATAAAAAATGTTAAAGAACTTCTTATGGACAGAAATGGCTGAAAAACATCAAGATGCAAATGTTAGATGGCCTGATGCTTGTGCTTCAATTAGTGATGGAAGTTTGGGATTGTCCTCTATAAAGAATACTAACAAAATGTTGTTGGCTAAAAGAAGTTGAAAACTATTCACTAATGCCCAATTATTATGGTTAAATGCGTTCGTACTTATACAATAAAAGAACATAACTTTTAGATCATCAAGGTAAAGAAATCCTTTTCTTGGTCCTTTAATCATTTTCTGAAGCTGAGAAAGGATATGAATTTTGCTATTAAAATCAAAGTATAGAATGGATCGAAAACTTGATTTTGGTATAACTTTTGGAATGACTAGGTCCGTTTCACAACATTACGCATCTAGATCACCTGAAGCCAATTATTCCTCCTAGAACAAAAGTAAATAGAGCGGTATTAGAAGGAGACTAGAATTGTTGAGTCGGGACTTTTTTCCTTTTTATGAATCACACTCCATCTTATCCACTTCGTTTCAATGAGGACGACAAACCTGAATGAGTTCGCCATAACTCTATAATGTTTGCCAACAAGTCTTGCCTTGATTTATTTAGAAGTAGAAAGTCCATGGTATCATGGTAGAAAATGTTATAGTTTCCTAAGAGATCCAATAAGACATCTTTCATACTTTGGTTAGCAATCCAGAATATGCTAACAACCAAAGAAAGAATTAGAAGGAATTGTCCTAAAATGCTTTGTCCACTCTATAATTAGGTTCCAAAAAGCATTGATCATGTTCTTAATTCCTATGATTATGCAGTGGAATTTAGATGTGAATCTCTAATGCTTTGTAAACTTAACTTCTTGCCATCCATTTAGAACTCATTTATAGAATGGGCAATAAAAATGAAATTCACCCATCATAGAGACTCCATTGTCTTCAAATTATTGGTAAGTTGTGGAACCATTGATTTATGAAAGGAAAGAAATACTAGGTTATTTCAGAGATCAAATCGAAGTATTCACAACATTATAAGCTACACCTTGCTATAAATTAGAGAACATATTGTTATTCATGAGATCTTCCCAAGTATGAGTAAAGAGTTGACTCGATTACGAGAAGTTCTTGATTAATTCCTGTAATATGAATACCAAACTAATTCCCAACTTTAGTAATGGTTTCACTAACGGATATAGTCTAGTAGAGCAAATTCTATAATTATTACTTACTTTTGGTTAGATAATCTTTTGTTTAACTCCCAAAGTTGTATTTTTTTACTCGTAGACAATTATCCTTTTTAGGTGTTGCTACTTGACTAACATGGCATGTATATCTTCAGATATATTTTCCTTAATATAATTTCTTCTTAACTTGTCAAGAAAGGAAAAATGGTAGTAGAAAACACATTATGTAATTAAAATTCCGTTAACTATCATTATCATTCAAATAAGTGGATGGATCAATGATTAATAGCATAAATAACAACACAAGCTAATCTTCATTTTCTACGATAATTACCTCCAAATATGACTTGAACTAAACTCATTAACTTTGCCTTGAGTTAGAGTCATATTAATTATATTTTTTATTATTCTAATACAAGTGTGATCTTTAAAAATTTTAAATTCTAAAACATGGGCTAAATAAAAAATGATACTAGTATAGTAATAAGCGAATTATAGTTTAAATAGAGGAATAAAGACTCAAATTTTAAAATATTTTTATAAGGAAGATTTTAACTATTTCACTCCTAGAATTTTTTTCATATTTTCTAAAAGGTTATATACTTTTTTTTATGTCTTATCATTTTAAAGATTTCAAGTTTGAGGGTTTACATACTATTATTCATCTTAGTAATTTAAAAGAAGACATAATTTAATAATCAGAAAACATTAAGTTTGTAAATATTAAAAATCAAATTTATTATTTAATTTTGAATTACTAATTAATACATGCATATAAATAGTATTCACTATCCACTTTATATAGAGTATTTTAGAGGAAGAGTCTTGGAGCAACCGATAAAAGTTGCTCCTATATGACCATAAGATGACAGGTTCAAATAACGAAAACAACTTCTTTATAAAAGTTACAAAGAAAAGGTTGTGTATATTAATGACCCTCATTCGACCTCTTAAAGCGAAAAGCCTTGTATATTTAGGTACGTAACTTGTGACATTTTTCTATAGTATTCTAATATAGAAAGTGGCATATTCCTATTATTCCCCATTCACAAAACAATCTCAGGTGAGTTAGTCCCACCTGTAAACAAAAATGAATTAAATATATCATAATAAAAAAATTTTAAAAAAGTATTTATAGCAAAGATGTCTTTTATCAAAAAATAAAAAATAGGTCGTACTAATTAAATTTTGATTTCACATTTATTAATTATATTTAAATAATTTATCCAAAAATCATTGGACTATATGACAAAATAATTAGTTCCACTTTCTTTAAATTCATTATAAAGTATAAGGGAATAGGTTACATAGTCAAACAATAGCTGGTGGCATTAACTTGCACATGTAATATGTTTATATCCAAAGAGTATCTACGCAAGAGATCACTATGGCAGAATATTCTCAGATCCTCTTTGTTTTAATGGAAAAACATCACCAACAACTTTAAAGTAATAGTTCTTTTTAAAACAATGTTTTAGAAACTATACCAAAAGTGGTATAGTTAAATCGATATGATAAGATGTTTAAGTATTAAAAGATTGAACCGACGTCAAATTTTTATAAATCGGTTAAAAATTGAATAAAATTAAAGAATTTAAAATATGATTGAAATAGATTGTCCTTATTTATCGAAAAATTTAAAATTTAATTGAAAAAGAAATTATTAAGATAATTAATTAATTAATTAATTTTGGTGTATAAGAACATATTAATTTATCAAAATTGATTGAACGAATAATAAACTAATCGGTTTTTAACAACAAGTTATAAAATTAAATCGAACTAAAAATTGGTCGATTCAATGTTTTTACGGTTGTACCAACCATGAATTTTTTAATCATTAGTAATTTTATATCTATTTATAATTATTGTAATTAATCGGAGTCATAACATAGCTTATGGTTATATTGTTGCAAAGGCTCTTTGGTTATGTAAAAAAAGATGAGGAAGATCTTAATTAGCCTCAGTAATATACTGTCTCAACTTCAAATTAATTTAACAAATTTCTAATATAATTTTATGATTATTAAAAAAAGAGGGAAAACAACTTTTATTTTGTGAATATTATTAATCAACTTTATAACCAATTAATTTAAATTTATTATTCTCTTAAACTCGAAATAAAGTTATCCTTAAATTAGTCAATATTAAATCTTTTAATGTAAGTTGCGCCCGAAATTTATCGACCAAAGGCACGTTTAGCTGGATATTTTCACCTCCCTCACGTTAACCCAATTCTAAAAGATAAGAGGAATGGGCAGAATCTGGCCTCTCATGAGATGAATCGCATATGGTCAGTTTAAAAATTAGAGTTTTTGTGTCAAAAGGTTGTTTTTTCCACCAAAGTTATGTTAAAGAGCTGTTTTTCCTACTAAACTTGTGCCCGGGGTTGTTTTCCCGTCAAATATATTCGGTGACTGTATCAATTGACTATTTTTTTTCTATCGAAGATATTCTAATTGATAGAATTACCTTTACTATCACTGAAATTCAGTTCTCTATTGTTTCGACTTCCATCCCTCCCCCTTGTAATGTCATTACGACAAATTATTTGTTTTAGTTATTCTGTTTCAAGCTTGTTCTATTAAATCTTATCAATACTTTTGTATGAATCTATGTAAATGTGTGGATGAGATTTGATAGAATATAATAAAAATACCATAACCGGTACAGAAGATCTGATCTCCAAAAACATCATCATCCAAACAACTTAAACAAAGACGTTATAAATAGTTTTATTTCTCTTTTAATAATGGAGTCGCAATAGAGACAAAAAAAAAAAAAAAAGGAGGGTTTTGGTCACAATCATGGTTTCCTCCATTAATGGAACCTTAGAGCTTGTAGTGGGAGTTCACATCACTTTACACTTTACATCTGAGATCTTCAACTCCAATCGTGTAATGTAGACATTGGAACTACACAAAGTGACCGCTGTCGAGTTCCCACCAAGAAGTGATTTAACAAGCTAACTACTGTACTGTACATTGTTTTCTCTTCGTAAAAACAAAACTTGAAGCTATATCAGACAATTTCAGATGAAAAAAGGTTTACAACTTTCTTTTTCGTTTTGAAGAATTATTATGAATTTTCGAAATCTTATTAACTAAAACTTCATTCTTTATTCAATAAGAAATTCAAAATATTTTCTTTAAAAAATTTTATCTTAAATTATATTTTTAAAAAATAAGAGTAATATTTTAAAAATCATATCAAAAATTAAATTAATAAGATAAAATATTTAAAGTATAAAAGTTCAATTAGTATTAAACTATCATTTTAGAATTTCGAGGGAAATCTCATTAGTAAAACCCGACCACCGGATTCCCAACGATACCCGCCACTAATAGGTAAAACTTCCGACTACCCTAAACTCTTACAAAAAATGTGCCCGCGCAGAATCGAACCTGAGACCTGCCAAAGCCAACTCCTACTCTCAACTTTTTGTACTTATGGGATAAAAATGGACTTCCAATCCAAAATAGACGCTTGCAAAGAGCTTTTAGTTCACTTTACATAGCTAAATTATAGGCACCACTAAAAGGTGTGAACAAATGTGATGATAGGGTCCTTTTTAAGTGGTGAACATAAAGCCAAATTGAACAGAATCAAAGAATAATGAAAGATTCCTTCATTAAAATCTTGGCATGATCTGCAACAGCTGTGCTCTAAAGGTTTTCTTCTTTTCTTTTTTGGCCAAATTATAAAAGGAAGCACTCAAAAGATGGGAAATTATATGCATACGGCATACCCAAGTTAGTTGAAAACGATTCCCACGTATTACTAAAAGTTGGTTCTGAATTAGGTTCGGCTTAGGCAAGGACAGAAAGAATACCTGCTTAGAATCTACTCTCCTGAAGAATAAAATAGGCAATAAAAAAATGTCTATTGTCTTTTTCGTTCTTTATAAAGATCAAGAGATCACTCTGTACGATTACTGATCTTCATAAAAAGCTACAAAAGGGCTCCGTTTAATTTTTCAGTTTAATTTTTAACTTTTCAGTTCAATTTATTTTAATAATTTTTGTTATAAAAAATCGATCAATTTATTATTTAATCGGTCGATTTTTATAAATTAATAAATTCTTATAAACTAAAATAAATCAATTAATTTTCATTTAATAATCTTTTTTAAATTAAACTTCAAACTCTTCCTCTTTCAATCATATTTTAAATTATTTAATTTTTTAATCTTTAACTGCTTTTATAACGATCTAATATTAATTGAATTTTTTAAATCTTATATTTCTTTTCTTACCGGTTTAACTTTTAGTTCGATTTTTAAAACATTACTAAAAATTAAAATAAATTTCATTAATTGTCTACCTATGTCTTATAATTATAAGATTACTTGTATCTCAAAAGATACTAACATAATTCTATCCCTTAATCGAGAAGGAAGACAATTAAGTGAATCGAATCCTTAACTTCATAAGTCTAGTTTGATTTAAGAGTTCATAATATGTCAATGATGTTGGTTTATGCCCTACAGCCAATCGCTTTGGTTGTATTTTAGTGACAAATTATTTAAAGGCATTATTTATCTTGT
>JAOQMS010056288.1:19416-51916 GCA_027563885.1 Erythroxylum longipes | reverse complement strand
AGCCTGCCAGCACTCCATTTGGCCCTTCTTGAAATACGGACCTAGGAGTTTGACATTTGTGCGAGTCAACGGACGAGTAAACCTGAAAGGCACAAGGAAGCTGACTGGTAGGATCCCCTTGCGGGTTGCACTGCTGACTAATCTTGATCTTCTGAGAAGGGTTCTAGTGAGAGCATACCTGCTGGGAACTGAAAGATGGTGATTTGGTGGAAAAAAACAACTTGTTGGCATGGTCGCTAGATAACTTTAGTGGGTGAAACAGCTCGTTGGCACGGTCGCTATGCACATTCGGTGGGATAACAGCCCGCTGGGCACCTTTGGTGGGAAAATAGTTCATTAGAGTTGAGATGCCTGTAAATAGTTCATTAGAGTTGAGAGCTATTCATTCAATCATTGAGTCGTTCACTCATTGAGAGAAATCACTCAGAGGAGAGAGCTTTGAGAGTTGAGAGCTTTTGAAAGGGGTTCTCATTGTAAGGGCTTCGAGTAGGGAGTTCCTTGTAAGGGCTTCGAAAAGGAGATACTTGTATCTTTTGTTAACTTTTTGTTGAGAGCTAATGAAAGATTAACTTCAGTTATATATCTCTTGTTGCTTTCTTTACTCTGTTATACACTTGTGTCATTTTGTGTGTTAGAGAAACACTTTAAACACTTGTGTGCATGTGAGGTGTTCGAGTGCTAATGGAATTGTTCAGTGACATTCACATGAGAAGGTTAAATCTTGCTTAAGAGCACCGAAGTAGGATTGCTATTCGAAGGTGGGCGCAAATTGTAATAAAAGTTTGAGTCCAAAGTAGACCTTTGTGACAGCTAGTATCAGAGCCAATTTAGAGCAATCGCTGGTGGAAGTAATTTGATGGAATGGATTATTATAATAGAGGCGATTCTTGAGTCTCTAGCCCTGATAGATGAGGGAGTAATTCCTTTTTTGGAACATATTGTAGCCTTGGAGAGGGAGCTTTAAGCAACTATGAGAGCGCTCTAGGAACAAATGAAGGCTATTGAGGAGATGAGCTATGATCTGTTGGTGCTTAAGCATGCGATGGCAAGGCACGAGATGGTGTCCGAGTGGAAAGAATTATGGAGAAGGTGCGAGAACCATAAGTTTTCGATGGCATGCAGAGTACCAAGGAGCTCGAAAATTTTTTGTGGGACATAGAGCAGTACTTTGCAGTGGCAAAGGTGGCTGACTCCGAGAAGGTGTCAATCACAACAATGTACATGGTGGGTGATGCCAAGCTGTGGTAGAGGACGAGGATCTCCAATGACATCAGTGTGGGCAAACCTCCCATTGATACGTGGGACAAGATGAAGAAGGAGCTAATGGACCAGTTCCTACCCAATAACACTTCATGGCTTGCAAGGGAAGCTTTGAAGGGGTTAAAGCAAGATGGCTCGGTGAGGGAGTAAGTGATGGAGTTCACATTGGTGATGTTGGACATGCGAAACATGTCAAATGAAGACAAGTTGTTCAACTTCATTAGTGGCTTGCAAGGTTGGGCAAAAATGGAGCTTCGGAGGCAAAACGTGAAGGACCTCGCTAGTGCAATAGCGGCGGCAGATGCCTTTGTGGATTTCCGATTGTCACCACTAATTTTACCCAGCGAGAGGGCAAGAAAAATGGTAGAACCCAGGATGGAAAGGAGAAAGGAAAAGAGAAGGTGGGAGAATCTTCTCAACATAAGAAGAAGCAATTGAAGGGGAAGGTTGCATACTTCATCTGTGAGGGGCTACATTATGCTTGAGAATGCTCGAAAAGGAAGAAGGCGAGGATCAGATGAACTCTGTAGTTGCGAAAGACAAAGCAGGGAGCGATGAAGATGACTCAGGGGAAGGAGATATTAATAACATCACTTATTTGAATGTTATGAGCCTCATGAAGGAGGACCCATACAAGAACAAACTCGATAGAAAGAGGAGGTGGTACGTGGGAAAGGTGCCAATGGAAGAGAAGGCTTGCTCCAGTCTTCGATAGTTAGCAAAAGAGTCTTTGAGGGAATCACTCGTGGAGGAGTGTTCATAGATTATTTTGACGAGTGCATCGAATTCTTCTAGTGATGGTGGTTTGTTAAACCCCTAAGTCCAAACTACCAGATGAGGAAGGTTGGCATGAGGAAGATGTGTTGACGAGGGAATAAGGTGAAGTCTTGCAAGTTGGTGAGTAAAACCAAAGGAACTTGAGAAGTAGGTGAGGGATGCGAGAAGTATCGACAAAGATCTCAAGAGTAGGTGAGATTCAATACACATGAGCACGCATAGGTGTGCATTGGCAAAAATCTTCAACAAGAGGTGAGATTTAGATGTGAGGCTGGTCAGAGTTGGCGAACTAAATCATGCAAGACGCAAGGATGCACGAAGGCATGCGAGAGCAACAATGCACATAAGCACTTGACTTCTGTGAGGAAGGTCGATGGTATGCGAGGTTTTATACTAACTCGGATTGTGACTTGTACTTAGTCATGGAGCGACAAGACTGACCATGAGTGAGCTTGATCTTGGAAGACGGAATTCTCTATGGATGTGCATTGATAGACCTACGTGCAAATAGCCTATGGTGACTTGGAAAACACATCAGCAGTAACATGGCAACTATGGATGATGTGGCATATGATGACGTGGCAGATAATATCACAGTGGATGAACATCAGCTTTAAGAGATAAAGATCATGTGGAAGGATCATCTGAAGATAGAGAAGATCTTTATGGATAAGGGTAATCATTCCTAGATAAGGTAATCTTTTATCTTGTTAATGTGATGTAACTTAATCCTATTAGATAGAGTCCTATTTAGAAAGGGATGTCATCTATTGGTTAGTTTGATGTAATCTGATAAGGATAAGGTAAGATAAGGTTGTGATCTTAGCTAGTAGAGTTCTATTAGGATTCTAACTTAGTCATCTAGAGATGCCTATAAATAGCTCATTAGAGTTGAGAGCTATTCATTCAATAATTGATTCATTCACTTATTGAGAGAAATCACTTAGAGGAAAGAGCTTTGAGAGTTGTAAGGGCTTCAAGTAGGGAGTTCCTTATAAGTGCTTCGAGAAGGAGGTACTTGTATCTTCTGTTAACATTTTGTTGAGAGTTAATGAAAGATTAGCTTCAGTTATATATCTCTTGTTGCTTTCTTTACTCTATTATACACTTGTGTTATTTCGTGTGTGGTAGAAAACACTTTAAACACTTGTGTACGCGTGAGGTGTTGGAGGGATAATGGAATTGTTCAACGACATTCACGTGAGAAGGTTGAATCTTGCTCAAGCGGATCGAAGCAGGATTGTCGCGTGAAGATGGGCATGAATTGTAGTAAAAGCTGGAGTCCAAAGTAGAACTTTGTGACAGCTACCATGGTGGTGACAGGTAATGGAGAATTAGGGTCTGATTCCAGAGAGGGAGCCTAAGGAACAGCTACCACATCCAAGGAAGGTAGCAGACATGCAAATTACCCAATCCTGACATAGGGAGGTAGTGACAATAAATAAGAATACTGGGCTCCATGAGTCTAGTAATTGGTATGAGTACAATCTAAATCCCTTAATGAAGATCCATTGGAGGAAAAGTCTGGTGCCAATAGCCACGATAATTCCAACTCCAATAACATATATTTAAGTTGTTGCAGGTAGAAAGCTCATAGTAGGACCTTAGGTTCAGTCGACCAGTCTGTCATGGGTATGCACCAGCCAGCTTGTCCCTTCTACCAGCGATGCGCTCTTGGCCTTAACTAGCCTTGTTATACCTCTAGTGCTATTACTTTGAAGAAATTAGAGTGCTCAAAGTAAGCCTACGCTCTGTATACATTAGCATAGGATAACATCATAGGATTTCGGTCCTATTGTGTTGGCCTTCGGGATCGGAGTAATGATTAACAGGGACAGTTGGGGGCATTCTTATTTCATAGTAAGAAATTCTTGGGTTTATGAAAGACAAACAATTACGAAAGCATTTGCTAAGGATGTTTTCATTAATCAAGAATGAAAGTTGGGGGCTCGAAGACGATCAGATACCGTTCTAGGCTCAACCATAAATGATGCAAACCAGGGATCGACGGACGTTGCTTTTAGAACTCTGCTAACACCTTATGAGAAATCAAAGTCTTTATAGCCTACGGCTTAATTTGACTCAACACAGAGAAACTTACCAAGTTCCACATAGTAAGGATTGATAGACTGATAGCTCTTTCTTTTTTTCGATACAATGCAAATATATTGAATCAAAAAGTATGTACAAGGTCTTTAGGGCACAACCCAATCAAAAGTTGTAACCCAATCAACAGTATCAACTTCACAGTCCAAAAATCAAAATGTAATCAGCTCATTGGGATACAATCTATACAAAATCTTATACATGACAATTTTTATCTTATAAACTACGTCGAAGATTGAATAAGAAGCAGAATCTAACATGACAGCATTTCTTATCTTCCAGACCATATATATAGTGCATAGAAGTGCCAATCTTATTGATTTGCTTCTTAACCGAGCTCTAGTGTAGTCTTTCTGAATCCACTTGATGGTTCTAGACAATGAGGACATGGTCCAAGTCATTCCTAGCTAAATCCGAATTCCTCTCCAAATTTCACCTGTAAAAAAACATTTAAATAAAAGGTGGTCTACAGTTTCTGCTTCAGCATTGCAGAAACATGTTCGGTCTAGGTCTAAGAACATCAAATTGTCCTTTACAGTTAGTCTATTTTGGAAGCTTAGCCATGCAATGAAGCAGAATTTTGGAGGAATGTACTGCTTCCATATGAAGGACATCCATGGTCTTGTATTATGCTTGGCCTATCAACTCATACACTTTCGATGAGGAAAGAGTACCATTATTGCACAAATTCTACGGCCCACCTTCCCCCTCTCTTCAGCCTCTCAAGTTATCTACCAACAAATTTTGAATCTGTGCAAGTTTCTTCATAAGTGGAGAGTCTTGAATATGTGGTTCCCAATCACAAACTATAAAACCCTTCAAGTAAATTTCATGAATCCATCTTACCCATAGTGAGTTAGCTTTAGCATGAATATTCCACAATGCTTTAGACAAAAGAGCTAAATTCCACAATTTCCAATTTTTCAAACCTAGTCCCCCCTCCTCTTTGGGTACACAAATGTTGTCCCATGCCACTCTAATGTGTTTTCCCCCATACAAATAACCTACAGATTGAGTTTATCCTCTTAAGAATGGTTGTGGGTATGGGGAAAGCTTGGAGCCAAAAAGAGAGTAGTCCTTAAATGACATAATTCACCAATTCAATTCAACCTGCCTAAGAAAGAGTCTTTCCATTCCAATCATTTATGTAGGCTTCAACATATTCAATCAAAACTAAGAATTAGGCCATCGATACCTTCAAAGGTACCAAAGGTACCCCTAAATACCTAACTAGAAATTTGCCTGTTAGATACTTAACCATTTGCAAAATGTCTTCTTTATCCCTTCCAAAGACTCCTGCTAAGTATACATTGGATTTGGAAGGATTAACCTGTAACCTTGCTACTTCTTTCAATTATGTCAAGGCCTCCATTAATATATTAATAGAATCATAATCACCTATTGAAAATAGCATAAGATCATCTGTAAATGCAAAGTGAGTAATACCGAGCTTTTGACATTTAGGATGGAAATGGAAATGAGAGTTATCGGTCTTTACCTTAAGCAATCTTGAGTAATACTCAAGGCAAATGAGGAATAGGGTAGTTGACATGGGATCACCTTGCCTTAATCCTCTCCTACCATTGAACATCCCATGTAATGTGCCATTGATAGATATCAAGAAAGAAGCCGTTGTTACACACTCCATAACCCATCTTACAAATGTGGTAGGGAAACCCAACCCCTTCATCATGTCTTTAAGAAATTCCCATGATACCATATCATAGGCTTTTTTTATATCAACTTTAAGTATGCACCTTGGGGAAATCCGCTTCCTAGTACATCCTCGAACAAGTTCTTGTGCTAGGAAGACATTATCAAGCATACTCCTCCCTGGTATAAATGTTGTTTGTACTGAATCAACCATTTTTCCATCAACCAAGGCCATTCATTCAGAAAAATTACAAAATTTTTAAGATCACCTTATACACCACATTCAAGCAAGCAATCGGTCTAAAGTCTGAAACTTTTGGTGCTACCTTTTTCTTTTAAATGAGGGTGATGATGGTGTGACTGATTTGTTTGAGCATCCTACCTGAATTGAAGAAATCCTTTATTGCTAAAATGACATTCGGTCTAACAAATATTCCATTGTTTTTTAAAAAAACCTGATGTATATCCATTCGGCCTCAGGGCTTTATCATTGCCTATGTTAAACAAGGCCCTTTTGATCTCATCATCCATAATTGGTGCAAGTAATAATTCATGTGATTCCATCTCCAACATTAGACCAGTACTAATAACGATGCAGTCTAACCTGTTAACTGTATCTGTAGTGCCAATTAACCCTTGAAAATAACTAACTACATGATCTGTCACTTCTCCCATTGAGGTGGTCATGGATCCATCCTCCTTTAACAGATGGGAAATATTATTCTGTAGGCATCTCTTTTTAGCAACAACATGGAAGTATCTAGTAGTTTTATTGGCCTCAACTAGATGTATGCATTTTGCCTTTTTCTTGAAAAATTTCGTTTCAGCATCTTGCAAGAAACTAGCCACCTTCCTTTTGATATTCAGCTCTTGTTTCAGTTCAGAGTCATTCAGCCTATTTAGTGAGGCCTTATAAGCCATCTGAAAATTTTCTGTAGCCTATTTAACCTAATGGGATATGTGACCATAGGCTTGGACATTTAGAACTTTCAGTAGATGCTTTAGGGTCTTCAACTTCATGCATAAAACATACTGAGCTGATCCGACTACTAAATTCTCCCAGTTGTTGGATAAATTTCTCTGAAAATGAGTGTGGTCAAGCCACATATTAAAGAATTTGAAAGGTTTCGGACCTTTAAATCCATGTTGTTGAAGGCTACCAATACTGGACAATGGTCTGAATCCTAGCATAGCCAGAAAATGTGCTGAGCAAGTATAATCCAAAGAGCCCCAAACTTGGTTTAGTAAAACCCTATCCAATTTTGCCCAAAGAAGATTTTTCTGAAATGTAAAATATTCCCCCTTGAACGGGGCATCCTTTAGACCAAGTGTCATGCAAAAATCTAACAAATCTTTAAGGAGATAACTGAGGGAGGTTGGCAGCCAATTCTCTCCCTAGCAACACACACACAATTAAAGTCTCCTATTATAAGCCAAGGTAACAATAGATCGGACCCTAGCCGCATCATGTGTTGCCATAATTCTCTTCTTTTAATAACATTATATAAACCATACACAAAAGATATAATGAAGATATGCTGTGTAATGAGGTCGTGAACTTCGCAGTGAATGATTTGTTCCCCTACATCCAAGACATGGCATTGATAGAATTGAGGGTGCCAAACTAAGCACGTCGGCCTCCTGTAATAGCATTAAAGTTATGGCCATACTCCCATCCATTAAATCCGCTTTGCATCATCAGCCTTAATCCATCAGTAGATATCTTAGTTTCAAGAAAACATGCAATTTTACAGTGGTGTTGTTTAATAAGATTAATAACACAGTTTTGTCTCGAGGCCTTGTTCAGGCCTCGAACATTCCAAGATAATAAGGTCATATTGCATGGGTGGTGATGCATGGCCGTTCTTAGTTGGTGGAGCAATTTGTCTGGTTAATTTTGTTAACAAACTATACCTCAACCTTTTAACTAGCTATACGGAGGTGACCCTCCGTGGCCAACTTCTTAGAAGGACTATGGCCTTCCAGGACAAGGAAGTTTGAGGGAATAACAGGTCTGTGATGGCCTTAGATATTCTAGGCCACACGCCTGCTACACTGATGTATTCAACGAGTCTATAGCCTTGAACAACAGGCCCAGGTAATCTTTAAAATTTCATCGTGAATAGAATAGATCATTGCAATTTTTGGTCTTCAACGAGAAATTCCTAGTAAGCGCGAATCATCAGCTAGCATTGACTACGTCCCTCCCTTTGTACACACTACCAATCGCTCATACCGATTGAATGGTCAGTGAAGTATTCGAATTGTGATGACGTGGACGGTTCGCTACTGACAACATCGCGAGAAGTCCACTAAACCTTATCATTTAGAGGAAGGAGAAGTCATAACAAGGTTCTGCAAGTGAACTTATGGAAGGATCATTATCGAATCTTGCGAAGTAGAATGACTCGTCAACAAGTTGTCCCTCGGATAGAAGAGGGGCCTCAGGGGGAGAAATATACCCGAATCCCCTATTTGCTCTGGCAATGGTGTGATTTAACCAAACAACGATGGCGGGAGGAGCGCTAAGGAACATGTTAACAAATAGGCTTGCACCTGTAGCCCTGGGAACTAGAGGCAGTGTCGTGCTTCATTACAAATCAAAATAAATCTCAGCAATAGATATCTTGGCTCTTGCATCGATGAAGAACATAGCAAAATGCAATACTTGGTGTGAATTATAGAATCTCGTGAACCATCGCGTCTTTGAACCATAGGGTTAAAATTCCCGAACCAGGACGCAACGGCTGACAACAACGTTAGGAAGTTTGGAGAAGTTAGCGGGGGCCTTAGGAAGAGTTATCTTTTCTGTTTAATAGCCCATGGACCAAAAAAATGACTTAGTCTAAGGTAGGGTCCAGCGGCTGGAAGAGCACCGCACGTTGTTCGGTGTCCGTTGCGTCCTTAGCGACCTTTAAAAATCTGGAGGACCAAGTGCCTCCCACGCCCAGTCATACTCATAACTGCATTTGGTCTCCAAGGTAAACAACCTCTGGTCGATGGAACAATATAGGCAAGGGAAGTGGGCAAAATGGATCTGTAACCTCGAGAAAAGGATTGGCTCTGACGGCTAGGCCTGGGGTCCCGGTCCTGAACCCATCAATTGTTGACGGACTGGTCGAACTACTACTGCAGGGAGAATGAGTCGTTGTGTGCCAGCTAGGGGATGGACTAGGAACGACCCCTCTGAGGGCCTTCCCCGAGCTTCAAATAGTCGACTCAGAATTTGTTCAAACAAGGGGAATTCAACTATTTAATTAAAACAAAGCATTACGATGGTCCCTGCGGATGCTCACGTAATGTGATTTCTACCCAGTGTTCTGAATGTCAAAGTGAAGAAATTCAACCAAGCTCGGGTAAATAATGGGAGTAACTATAACTCTCTTAAGGTAACCAAATGCCTCATCATCTAATTAGTGACGCATATGAATGATTAACGAGATTCCCGCTATCCCTGTCTACTCTCCAGTGAAACCTAGCCAAGGGAACGGGCTTGGCAGAATCAGCAAGTAAAGAAGACCCTGTTGAGCTTGACTCTAGTCCAACTTTGTGAAATGCCTTTTCAGATGGGGAGTTTGTCTAGGGTGGCACATCTTTTAAAAGATAATGTAGGTGTCCTAATATGAGTTCAACGAGAAAAGAAATCTCGTATGGATCAAAAGGGTAAAAGCTTGTTTGATTCTGATTTCCAATACGAGTATGAATCATGAAAGCGTGGCCTATCGATCCTTTAAACCTTTAGAATTTGAAGCTAGAGGTGTCAGAAAAATTACCACAGGGATAACTGGCTTGTGGGAATCAATCGTTCAAAGCAACAATGCTTTTTGATCCTTCGACGTTGGCTCTTCCTATCATTGTAAGCAGAATTCACTAAGTGTTAGATTGTTCACCCACCAATAGGGAATGGAGCTAGGTTTAGATCGTCATGAGATGGGTTAGTTTTACCCTATTGATGAAAGCGTCGCAACAGTAATTCAACCTAGTACGAGAGGAACTATTGATTCGCACAATTGGTCTTCGCACTTGGTTGAAAAGCCAGTGGCATGAAGCGACCGTGCGCTGGATTATGACTGAACGCCTTTAAATCAAAATCTGGGCTAAAAGCGACACTCCCGCCCGCTGCCCTATTGTCGACCCTCAGTAAGGGCCTTCGAGCCCCTAAAGGCATGTGTCAGTGGCCAAGTCCCCTTCACAGACGAGCGGTTGGGGCCGCCTTGAATCAAAATTCCTACTGAGCAGCAGCTAGAATCCTTTGCAATGACTTAAATATGCGACGGGGTATTGTAACAGGTTGAGTGGCCTTGTTGCCATGATCCACTAAGGTGCCTAGCGACCGTGCCGATGGGCTGTTTTGCCCACCGAAGGTGCACCAAGCTTTGGTTTTTCCAACCGAAGGTGCCTAGAGACCGTGCCAACGGGCTGTTTTGCCCATCGAAGGTATAGTAAGGTACTGTTTTTCCAAGCAAAGGTGCCTAACGATCATGACGATGGGCTGTTTTAGCCACCAAAGGTGCACCAACATGTTGATTTGCCCACCGAAGATGCACCAAGATGTTGTTTTTCCCACTGAAGATGCCTAGCGACTGTGCCGACGGGTTATTTGCCCACCTAAGGTGCACCAAGGTGATGTTTTTCCCACCGAAGGTGCCTAATGACCGTACCAATGGGTTGTTTTGCCCACCGAAGTTGCACCAGGGTGCTGTTTTTCCCACCGAAGATTCCTAGCGACCCTATCAACCGGTAGTTTTGCTCACAAAAGGAGCACCAAGGTGTTGTTTTTCCCACCGAAAGGGCCTAGCGACCGTGCCAACGGGCTGTTTTGCCTACCGTAGGTGCATCAAGGTGTTGTTTTCCAACCAAAGGTGCCTAGCGACCGTGACGACGGGCTATTTTGCCCACCAAAGGTGCCTAGTGACCGTGTCGATGACAGTTTTGGTCACAGAAGGTGCACCAAGTTGCTATTTTTCACACCGAAGGTGCCTAGCGACCTTGCCAACGGGCTGTTTTGCCCACCAAAGGTGTACCAAGGTGCTGTTTTTTCCACCGAAGGTGCCTAGCGACTATGCCAACTAGCTGTTTTGCCACCGAAGGTGCACCAAGGTGTTGTTTTTCCCACCGAAGGTGCCTAACGATGGTGTCAACGAGATGTTTTGCCCACCGAAGGTGCACCAAGGTGCTATTTTTCGCACCAAAGGTGCCTAGAGACCGTGTCGACGGGATATTTTACCCACCAAAGCTGCACGACCCATCGAAGGTATGGATGTCAATGGGCCGGGCCGGCGGCTTGGCCCGGCCCGACCTAAAAAATGGCGGGCCTCAAGCTGACCCATGGCACGCGCGAGCAGGGATGGGGCGGTCGGCCTGTGGCCCGGGCCAAACCGGGCCCGTCTATATTTTTTTAATATTAAAAAATACAAAACGGCGTCGTCGCCTTTTTGTCGGGTAGCAATCGGGCCGGGCCGAGCGGGCTTGGCTGAAATTGACATGTCTAATCGAAGGTGCCTAGCGACCGCGTCAATGAGCTGCTTTGCCCACCGAAGGTGCACAAAGGTGTTGTTTTTCCCACCGAAGGTGTCTAGTGATCGTGCCAACCGGTTGTTTTGCCCACTGATGGTGCACCAAGGTGTTGTTTTTCACACCGAAGGGGCCTACCGATCGTGCCAACGGGATCTTTTGCCCAACGAAGGTGCACCAAGGTGTTGTTTTCCCACTAAAGGTGCCTAGCGATCGTGCCAACCGGCTATTTTGCCCACCAAAGGTGCCTAGCGACCGTGGCAACGGCCTGTTTTGTCGACCGAAGTTGCACCAAGGTGTTGTTTTTCCCACCGAAAATGCCTAGCGACCTTGTCAACGGGCAATTTTGCCCACAGAAGGTGCACCAAGGTTTTGTTTTTCCCACCGAAAGTGTCTAGCGACTATGCCAACCGGCTGCTTTGCCCACCGAATGTGAACCAACATGTTATTTTGCCCACCGAAGTTGTCGAACGAGATGTTTTTTCCACTGAAGGTGCTTTACGACCGTACCAACGGGTTGTTTTGCCCACCGAAGGTGCACCAAAGTGTTGTTTTTCCCACCAAAGGTTCCTACCGACCATGCCGACGGGCTATTTTGCCCACCAAAGGTGCACCGAGGTGATGTTTTTCCCACCAAAGGTGCCTAGAGACCATGTCGAGGGGCTGTTTTGCCCACCGAAGGTGCACTAAGGTGCTCTTTTTCCCACCGAAGGTGCCTAAAGACAATGCCGACAGGCTGTTTTGCCCACCGAAGGTGAACCAAGGTGTTGTTTTCCCACCGAAAGTGCCTAGCGACCGTGTCAACGTGCTGTTTTACCCACCGAAGGTGTTGTTTTTCCCACTGAGGGTGCCTAGCAACCGTGTCAATAAGCTGTTTTGCCCATCGATGATGCACCAAGGTGTTGTTTTTCCCACCGAAGGTGCACAGCGACCGTGCCGATGGGATATTTTGCCCATCGAAGCTGCACCAAGGTGCTGTTTTTCCCATCGAAGGTGCCTAGCGACCATACCAAGATGTTGTTTTTCCCACCAAAGGGGCCTAGCGACCGTGCTAACAAGCTATTTAGCCAACCAAGGTGCACGAACGTGTTGTTTTTCCCACCGAAGGTGCCTAACAACCGTGCCAACGGGCTATTTTGCCCACCAAAGGTGCACCAAGCTGTTGTTTTTCCCAGCAAAGGTGCCTAGCAACCGTGTCAATGAGCTATTTTGCCCACCGAAGATGCACCAAGGTGTTGATTTTCCCACCGATGGTGCCTAGCGACCGTATCGACCGGTTATTTTGCACACCGAAGGTGCACCAAGGTGCTGTTTTTCCCATAGAAGGTGCACCACGGTGCTGTTTTTCCCACCGAAGATGCCTAGCGACCTTGTCAACAGGCGGTTTTGCCTACAGAAGGCGCACCAAGAAGCTGTTTTTCCCACCGAAGGTGTTTAGCGACCGTTCCAACCAGCTGTTTTGCCCATCGAACGTGAACCAATGTGTTATTTTCCCCACCGAAGTTGCCCAATGGGATGTTTTTCCCACCAAAGTGCCTTGCGACCATGCGAACGGGCTTTTTTTCCCACCGAAGGAGCACCAAGGTGTTGTTTTTCCCACCAAAGGTTCCGAACGACTGTGCCGACAGGCTATTTTGCCCGCCAAAGGTGCACCAAGGTGTTGTTTTTCCCACCAAAGGTGCCTAGCGACTGTGTCGACAGGCTGTTTTACCCACCGAAGTTGCACCAAGGTGCTGTTTTCCCACCAAAGGTGCCTAGTGGCCGTACGTACGGGCTGTTTTGCCCACCGAAGGTTCACCAAGGTGCTATTTTTCCCACGAAAGGTGCCTAGCGACGGTGTCGATGGGCTGTTTTGCCTACCGAAGGTGCACCAATGTGCCGCTTTGCCCATCGAAGGTGCCTAAGGTGTTGCTTTTCCCACCGAAGGTGCCCAGCGACCGTGCCAACGGGCTATTTTGCCCACTGAAGGTGCACCAAGGTGCTATTTTTCCCACCAAAGGTGCCTAGTGACCGTGCTGACGGGCTGTTTTGCCCACCGAAGTTGCACCAATGAGCTGTTTTCCCACTGAAGGTGTCTAGCAACCTTGTCGACGAGCTATTTTACCCACCGAAGGTGCACCAATTTGCTGTTTTTCCCACCGAAGGTGCCTAGCGGCCGTGCTGACGAGCTGTTTTGCCATCGAAGGGGCACCAAGGTGGTGTTTTTCCCACCGAAGATGACTAGCGACCATGGCGACCGGCTGTTTTGCCCATCGATCGTGGGCCAAGGTGCTGTTTTTCCCACCGAAGGTGCGTAGCGACCGTACCGATGTGCTGTTTTTCCCACCAAAAGTCCACCAACGTGCTTTTTTCCACCGATGGTGCCTAGCCACCGTGCCTATGGGCTGTTTTGCCCACAGAAGGTGCACCAAGACGCTATTTTTCCCACAAAACGTGCCTTATGACTGTGTCGATGGGCTATTTTACCCACCGAAGGTGCACCAAGGTGCTATTTTTCCCACTGAAGGTGCCTAGCGACAGTGCCAATGGGCTGTTTTGCCCACCAAAGGTGCACCAAGGTACTATTTTTCCCAGCAAAGGTGCCTAGCGACCGTGACGACGGGTTGTTTTCGCCACCAAAGGTGCACCAACATGTTGTTTTGCCCACCAAATGTGCACCAAGGTGCTGTTTTTCCCACCGAAGGTGCCTAGCGACCATGCCAACAGGCTGTTTTGCCTGCCGAAGGTGCACCAAGGTGCTATTTTTCCCACTGAAGGTGCCTAATGACCTTGCCGACGAGCTATTTTGCCCACCCAGGAGCACCAATGTGCTGTTTTTCCCACCAAAGATGCCTAGCGACCCTATCAATGGGCAGTTTTGCCCACAGAAGGTGCACCAAAGTGCTGTTTTTCCCACCGAAGGTGCCTAACGACCGTGCTGACGGGCTGTTTTGCCCACTGAACGTGAACCAACGTGTTGTTTTGCCCATCGAAGCTGCCCAACTAGATGTTTTCCCAGCCAAGGTGCCTTGCGACTGTGCCAACGGGCTGATTTGCCCACTGGAGGTGCACCAAGGTGTTGTTTTTCCCAGCAAAGGTTCCTAGCGACCATGCCGATAGGACATTTTGCCTACCAAAGGTGCACCAACGTGCTGCTTTTCCCACCAAAGGTGACAAGCGACTGTGCCAACGAGTTGTTTTGCCCACCAAAGGTGCACCAACGTGCTGTTTTTCCCACCGAAGATGCCTAGCAACTCTGTCAACTAGCAGTTTTGCCCACAGAAGGTTCACTAAGGTACTGTTTTTCCCACCAGAGGTGTCAAGAGACCGTACCGACGCCCACCGAACGTGAGCCAATGTGTTATTTTGCCCCCCGAGGTTGCCCAACGGGGTGTTTTTCCCACTGAAGGTGCCTTGTGACCTTGCCAACGGGTTGTTTTGCCCACCGAAGGTGCACGAAGGAGTTGTTTTCCCACCAAAGTTTCCTAGCGATCGTGCCGACGGGCGATTTTCCTCGCTGAAGGTGCACCAAGGAGCTGTTTTTCCCCCTGAAGGTGCCTAGCGACCATGTCGACGGGCTTTTTTGCCCACCGAAGGTGCACCAAGGTGCTGTTTTTCCCACTGAAGGTGCCTGGCGATCGTGTCAATTGACTATTTTGGACAGCGAAGGTGCACCAAGGTGCTGTTTTTCCCGCCGAAGGTCCCTAACGACCATGCCAAATCGTTGTTTTTCCGACTGAAGGAGCCTAGCAACCGTGTCAATGAGCTGTTTTGCTCACCGAAGGTGCACCAAGGTGCTGTTTTTCCCACCGAAGGTGCCTAGCGACCGTGCCAGCCGGCTGTTTTGCCAACTGATGGTGCACCAAGGTTTTGTTTTTCCTACCGAAGATGCCTAGCAACCTGTCAACTGGCAGTTTTGCCCACTGAAGGTTCACCACGGTGCTGTTTTTCCCACCGAAGGTGTCTAGTGACCGTGCCAAGGGATTGTTTTCCCACTGAAGGTGCACCAAGGTGCTGTTTTTCCCACTAATGGGGCCTAGCGACTGTGCCGACTGGCTATTTTACCCATCGAAGGTGCTATTTTCCCAATTGAAGGTGCCTAGCGACCAAGGTGTTGTTTTTCCCACCGAAGGTGCCTAGTGACCATGCCAACCGGCTGTTTTGCCAACTGATGGTGCACCAAGGTGTTGTTTTTCTCCCCGAAGGTATCTAGCGACTATGCTGACAGGGTGTTTTTCCCACCGAAGGTGCCTTGCGACCGTGCCAACGGGTTGTTTTGCCAACCGAAGGTGCACCAAGGAGTTGTTTTTCCCATCAAAGTTTCCTAGCGACCATGCCGACGGGTTATTTTGCCACCGAAGGTGCACCAAGGAGCTGGTTTTCCACTAAAGGTGCCTAGTGACCATGATGACGAGCTGTTTTGCCCATCAAAGGTGCACCAAGGTGCTGTTTTTCCCACCGAATGTGCCTAGCGACTATGTCAACGAGCTATTTTGGACACCGAAGGTGCACTAAGGTGCTATTTTTCCCACCGAAGGGGCCTAGTGACCATGCCAAAGGGTTGTTTTACCCACTAAAGGTGCACCAAGGTGTTGTTTTTCCCACCGAAGGGCCCCAGCGACCGTGCCAACAGGTTGTTTTGCCTACAAAAGGTGCACCAAGGTGCTGTTTTTCCCACTGAAGATGCCTAGCAACCCTGTCTACGGGCAGTTTGTACCACAGAAGGTTCACCATGGTGTTGTTTTTCCTACCGAAGGTGTCTAGCGACCGTGCCAACGGGCTGTTTTGCCCAACGAACGTGAACCAACGTGTTATTTTGCCCTCCGAAGTTGCCCAACGGAATTTTTCCCCACCAAAGATGCCTTGCGACCGCGCCAACAGGGTGTTTTGCCCACCGAAGGTGCACCAAGAAGTTTTTCAAACCAAAGTTTCCAAGCGATCGTGTCGACGGGCTGTTTTACCCACCGAAGGTGCACCAAGGTGCTATTTTTCCCAACCGAAGGTGCCTAGCGACCGTGTCAATGAGCTGTTTTGCCCTCCGAAGGGGCAGCAAGTTGTTGTTTTTCCCACCGAAGGTGCCTAGCGACTGTGCCAACCGGCTATTTTGCCCACCGATGGTGCACCAAGGTGTTGTTTTTCCCACCGAAGGTGCCTAGTGACTCCTGCTGACGGGATGTTTTGCTCACCGAAGGTGCTCCAAGGTGTTGTTTTCCCACCAAAAGTGCCCAGCGACCGTGCCAATAGGCTGTTTTGCCAACCAAAAGTGCCTAGCGACCGTGCCAACGGGTTGTTTTGCCAATTGAAGGTGCCCCAAGGTGTTGTTTTCCCACCAAAGGTGCCTAGCGACCATGCCGACGGGCTATTTTGCCCACCAAATGTGCCTAGTGACCGTGTCGACGACAGTTTTGCTCTCAGAAGGTGCACCAAGGTGCTGTTTTTTCCACCCAAGGTGCCTAGCGACTGTAACGACTAGCTGTTTTGTCACCGAAGGTTCATCAAGGTGCTGTTTTTCCCACCGATGGTGCCTAGCGACCGTGTCAACGAGCTGTTTTGCCCACCGAAGGTGCACCAAGGTGTTGTTTTTCCCATCGAAGGTGCCTAGCGACCGTGCCAAGGGTTGTTTTCCCACCGAAGGTGTACCAAGGTGTAGTTTTTCCCACTAAAGGGCCTAGCGACCGTGCCGGCGGGATGTTTTGCCCATCGAAGGTGCACCAAGGTGATGTTTTTCCGAACCGAAGGAGCCTAGCGATCGTGTCAATAAGCTGTTTCACCCATCGAAGGTGCACCAAGGTGTTGTTTTTCCCACCGAAGATGTCTAGCAACCATGCCAGCCGGTTGTTTTGCCCACCGATAGTGCATCAAGGTGTTGTTTTTCCCACCGAAGGTGCCTAGCGACCGTGCCAACGGGATGTTTTGGCCACCGAAGGTGCACCAAGGTGTTGTTTTCCCAACAAAGGTGCCTAGCGACCGTGCCAGTGGGCTATTTTGCCCACCGAAAGTGCCTAGCGATCGAGGCAACGGGCTGTTTTATCAACCGAAGGTGCACCAAAGTGTTGTTTTTCCCACCGAAGATGCCTTGCGACCCTGTCAATGGGCAATTTTGCCCACAAAAGGTACAACAAGGTGTTGTTTTTCCCAATGAATGTGTCTAGCGACCGTGCCAATCGGCTGCTTTGCCAATCGAGTGTGAACCAACGTGTTATTTTGCCCACCGAAGGTTCACGAGGGTGCTGTTTTTACCACCAAAGGTGCCTAGCGACCATGTCGAGGGGCTGTTTTACATACTGAAGGTGCACTAAGGTTCTCTTTTTCCCATCGAAGGTGCCTAACGAATGTGTCGACGGGCTGTTTTGCCCACTGAAGGTGCACCAAGGTGCTATTTTTCCCACCGACGGTGCCTAGCGACTGTGTCAACGTGTTATTTTGCCCACCGAAGGTGCACCAAGGTGTTGTTTTGCCCACCGAAGGTGCACCAAGATGTCGTTTTTCCCACCGAAAGTGCCTTGCAACTGCGCCGATGGGCTGTTTGGCCCACCAAAGGTCCACCAAGGTGTTGTTTTTCCCACCAAAGGTGCCTAGCGACCATGCCGACTAGCTGTTTTGCCACCAAAGGTGCACCAAGGTGCTGTTTTAACCACCGAGGGTGCCTAGTGACAATGTCAATGCGTTGTTTTGCCCACTGATGGTGCACCAAGGTGTTGTTTTTCCCACCGAAGGTGCCTAGCCACTGTGCCGACAGGATATTTTACCCACCGAAGCTGTACCAAGGTGTTGTTTTTCCCATTGAAGGTGCCTAGCGACCATGCCAAGGGGCTGTTTTTCCATCGAAGGTGCACCAAGGTGTTGTTTTTCCCACCAAAGAAGCCTAGCGACCGTGCTGACGAGCTATTTTGCCAACCAAGGTGCACCAACGTGTTGTTTTTCCCGCCGAAGGTGCCTAGCAACAGTGCCAACGGGCTATTTTGCCTACCAAAGGTGCACCAAGGTTCTGTTTTTCCCACCAAAGGTGCCTAACGACCATGTCAATGAGCTGTTTTGCCCACCGAAGGTGCATGAAGGTGCTGTTTTTCCCACCAAAGGTGCCTAGCGACCGTGTCGACGGGTTATTTTGCCTACCGAAGGTGCACCAAGGTGCTGTTTTTCCCATCGAAGGTGTCTAGCGACCGTGCCAACCGGCTGTTTTGTATTTTGATGGTGCACCAAGGCGCTGTTTCTCCCACCAAACGTGCCTAGCGACCGTGCCAACGAGCTATTTTGCATACCGAAGTTGCACCAAGGTGCTGTTTTTCCCACCGAAGAGGCCTAGCGACCCTGTCAACGGGCAGTTTTGCCCACAGAAGGTGCCCCAAGGTGCTGTTTTTCCCACTGAAGATGTCTAGCGACCGTTCCAACGGGCTGTTTTGCCCACCGAACGTGAACCAACTTGTTATTTTGCCCAACGAAGTTGCCCAACGAGATGTTTTTCGCACCGAAGTTCCCTTGAGACCGTGCCAACGGGCTTTTTTGCCCACCGAAGCTGAACCAAGGTGTTGTTTTTCCCACCAACGGTTGCTAACGACCGTGCTGACGGGCTATTTTGCCCACCGAAGGTGCACGAAGGTGCTAATTTTTCCACCAAAGGTGCCTAGCGACCATGTCAACGGGCTGTTTTGCCAACCGAAGGTGCACCAAGGTCCTGTTTTCTTCACCGAGGGTGCTTACCGATCGTACTTACGGGCTGTTTTGCCCACTGAAGGTTCACCAATGTGCTGTTTTCCCATGAAAGGTGCCTAACGACGGTGTCGATGGGCTGTTTTTCCTACTGAAGGTGCACCAACGTGCCGCCTTACCCATCAAAGGTGCCTAAGGTGTTGTTTTTCCCACCGAAGGTGCCTAGCGACCGTTTCAAAAGACTGTTTTGCCCAACAAAGGTGCACCAAGGTGCTGTTTTTCCCACCGAAAGTTCCTAGTGACCGTGCCAACGGGCTGTTTTGCCCAACAAAGGTGCACCAAGGTGTTGTTTTTCCACCGAAGGTACCTATCGACCCTATCAACAGGTTGTTTTCCCACCGAATGTGCACCAAGGTGCTATTTCACCTCCAAAGGAGCCCATCGACAATGCTGACAGGCTGTTTTGCCTTCCAAGGGTTCACCAAAGTGCTATTTTTGCCACCGAAGGTGCCCAATGGGCTGTTTTTTCCTACCAAAGGTGTCTAGCGACCTTGTCAAGGGGTAGTTTTGCCCACCGAAGGTGCAACAAGGTGTTGTTTTTCCTACCAGAGGTGCCTAACGACCGTGCCGATGGGCTATTTTGCCCACTAAATGTGCACCAACGTATTGTTTTTCCCACCAACGGTGCCTAGCAACCGTGCCAACGTGCTGTTTTGCCCACTGAAGGTGCACCAAGGTGCTGTTTTTCCCACTAAAGGTGCCTAGCGACCTTGCCAAGGGGTTGTTTTACCCATCGAAGGTGCACCAAGAGGCTATTTTTCCCACCGAAGGTGCCTAGCAACCTTGTCAACGAGCTATTTTACCCACCGAAGGTGCACTAACTTGCTGTTATTCCCATTGAAGGTGCCTAGTGACCGTGTCGACGGACTGTTTTGTCACCGAAGGTTCACCAAGGTGCTATTTTTCCCATCGAAGGTACCTAACGACCGTGACGACGGGCTGTTTTGCCCTTCGATGGTGCACTAAGGTGCTTTTTTTCCAACCAAAGGTGCCTAGCGACCGTGCCGACTTGCTATTTTGCCCACCAAAAGTGCACCAATGTGTTGTTTTTTCCCACTGATGGTGCCTAGCCACCGTGCCTACAGGCTGTTTTGCCCATCGAGGTTGCACCAAGGTGCTATTTTTCCCACCGAAAGTGCCTTGATTCTGTGTCGATGGGCTATTTTGCCCACCGAAGGTGCACCAAGATGCTGTTTTTCCCACTGAAGGTGCCTAGCGACCGTCCCAACGGGTTGTTTTTCCCACCTATGGTGCACAAAGGTGCTATTTTTTCCAGTGAAGGTTCCTAGAGATCGTGCTGACGGGCTATTTTGCCCACCGAAGGTGCACCAAGCTGCGATTTTTCCAACCAAAGGTGCCTAGCGACCATGTCAATAGGCTAGTTTGCACACCGAAGGTACACCAAGGTATTGTTTTCCCAGAAAAGGTGCCTAGCAATCGAGACGATAGGCTGTTTTGGCCACCGAAGGTGCACCAACATGTTGTTTTGCCCACCGAAGTTGCACCAAGGTGTTGTTTTTTCCACTAAAGGTGCTTAGCGACCGTGCTGACGAGCTATTTTGCCCACCCAAGATGCACTAATGTGCTGTTTTTCCCACCGAAGGTGCCTAGTGACCGTACCAACCAGTTGTTTTGCCTACCAAAGTTGTGCCAAGGTGTTGTTTTTCCCACCGAAGATTCCTAGCAACCCTATCAACCTACAGTTTTGCCCACCGAACGTGAACCAACATGTTGTTTTGCCCATGAAGCTGCCCAAAGGGATGTTTTCCCACCAAAGGTGCCTTGCGACTGTGGCAACGGGTTGTTTTACCCACCAAAGGTGCACCAAGGTGTTGTTTTTCCCACCAAAGGTTCCTAGCGATCGTGCCGACGAGACATTTTACCCACCAAAGGTGCACCAACGTTATATTTTTCCCACAGAAGGTGCCAAGCGACCATGCCAAAGGATTGTTTTGGCCACCAAAGGCGCGCCAACGTTCTGTTTTTCCCACCAAAGATGCCTAGCAACCTTGTCAACGGGCAGTTTTACCCACAGAAGGTTCACCAAGGTGCTTTTTTTCCCACCGATGGTGTCTAATGACCGTGCCGACGGGCTGTTTTGCTCACCGAACGTGAACCAATGTGTTATTTTGCCCTCTGAAGTTGCCCAGTGGGATGTTTTTCCCACCGAAGGTGCCTTGCGACCGTGCCAACGGGATATTTGCCCACCGAAGGTGCACCAAGGAGTTGTTTCCCACCAAAGTTTCCTAGCGACCATGCCGACGGGCTATTTTGCCCACCGATGGTGCACCAAGGACCTGTTTTTCCCTTATAAGTGCCTAGCGACTGTGTCGACAGGCTGTTTTGCCCATCGAAGGTGCACCAAGGTGCTGTTTTTCCCACCAAAAGTGCCTAACGGTCGTACCTACGGGCTGTTTTGCCCATCGAAGGTGCACCATGGTGCTGTTTTTCTAGCCGAAGGTGCCTAGCAACCATGCCAAAGGGTTGTTTTGGCTAGCGAAGGTGCACCAAGGTGTTGTTTTTCCAACTGAAGGTGCCTAGCGACCGTGCCAACGGGCTGTTTTGCCTACTGAAGGTGCACCAAGCTGTTGTTTTTCTCAAAGAAGGGGCCTAGAGACCATGTCGACTAGCTATTTTGCCACTGAAGGTGCACCAAGGTGTTGTTTTTCCCACCGAAGGTGCCTACCGACTGTGTCAACGAGCTGTTTTTCCCACTGAAGGTGCCTAGTGACCGTGTCGACGAAAAATTTTAGCCACCGAAGCTGCACCAACGTGTTGTTTCTCCTATCAAAGGTGCCTAGCGACCGTGCCAAGTGGTTGTTTTCCCACCGAAGGAGCACCAAGGTGTTGTTTTTCCCACCAAAGGGGCCTAGGGAACGTGCCGGCGGGTTGTTTTTGCCCACTGAAGGTGCACCAACGTGCTGTTTTTCCCAACGGAAGGTGCCTAGAGACCATGTCAATGAGCTGTTTTGCCCACTGAAGGTGCACCAAGGTGTTGTTTTTCCCACCGAAGGTACCTAGCGACCGTGCCAACCGACTGTTTTGCCCACCGATGTTCCAAGGTATTGTTTTCCCACCAAAGGTGCCCTGCGACCATGCCAACGGGCTATTTTGCCCACCGAAAGTGCCTACTGACCGTGCCAACGGGCTGTTTTGCCCACCGAGGGTGCACCAAGATGCTGTTTTTCCCACTGAAGATTCCTAGCAACCCTGTCAACGGTCAGTTTTACCCTCAGAAGGTGCACCAAGGAGCTATTTTGCCCACCGAACATGAACCAACGTGTTATTTTGCCCACTAAAGTTGCCCAACGAGATGTTTTTCCCACCGAAGGTGCCTTGCGACTGTGCCAACGGCCTGTTTTGCCCACCGAAGGTGTTGTTTTTCTGACCAAAAGTTCCTAGCGACCATGCCGACAGGCTATTTTGCCCTCCGAAGGCGCACGAAGGTGCTATTTTTCGCATGAAAGGTGCCTAGTGACTGTGTGACGGGCTATGTTTCGCACCGAAGGTGCACCAAGGTGTTGTTTTTCCCATCGAAGCTACCTAGCGGCTGTACCTACGGGTTGTTTTGCCCACCGAAGGTTCACCAAGGTGCTGTTTTTCCCACAAAAGGTGCCTAGCGACTATGCCGGTGGGCTGTTTTGCCAACCGAAGGTGCACCAACGCGCCGCTTTACCCATCAAAGGTGCCTAAGGTGTTGTTTTTCAAACCGAAGGTACCTAGCGACTATGTCAACGGGCTGTTTTGCCCAACGAAGGTGCACCAAGGTGCTATTTTTCCTATTGAAAGTGCCTAACAACCGTGCCAACGGGCTGTTTTGCCCACCAAAGTTGCACCATGGTGTTGTTTTTCTCACCAAAGATCCTAGCAAACCTATCAACAGGCTATTTTGCCCACCAAAGGTGACCCAAGGTGCTATTTTCCCACCGAAGGAGCCCATCGACAATGCTGACGGGTTGTTTTGCCCGCCAAAGGTGCACCATGCTGTGGTTTTTCCCACTGAAGGTGCCTAACAACCGTGCCAACGGGCTGTTTTGCCCACCAAAGGTGCACTAAGGTACTGTTTTTCCCAGCAAAGGTGCCTAGCAACTGTGATGACGGGCTGTTTTGGCCACCAAAGGTGCACCAACATGTTGTTTTGCCCACCGAAGGTGCACCAAGGTGTTGTTTTTCCCACTAAAGGTGCCTGGCAACCGTGCCGATGGGATATTTTGGCCACCAAAGTAGCACCAACGTGGTGTTTTTCCCACCGAAGGTGCCTAGCGACCGTACCAACGGGCTGTTTTGCCCACCGAAGTTGCACCAAGGTGCTGTTTTTCCTACCGAAGATGCCTAGCGACCCTGTTAATGGGCAGTTTTGCCCACCGAAGGTGCACCAAGGTGATGTTTTTCCCATCGAAGATGCCTAGCGACCATGTCAACGAGCAGTTTTGCCCACAGAAGGTGCACCAAGGTGATGTTTTTCCCACCGAAGGACTCCAGTGACCGTGCCGACGGGTTGTTTTTCCCACCGAACGTGAACCAACATGTTGTTTTGTCCACCGAAGCTGCCCAACGGTATGTTTTCCCACCGAAGGTGCCTTGCGACTGTGCCCAGGCTGTTTTGCCCGCCGAATTGTTTTTCCCGCCAAAGGTTCCTAGCGACCGTGCTGAAAGGGTATTTTGCCAACCAAAGGTGCACCAACGTGCTGTTTTTCCCACTGAAGGTGTCAAGCGACCGTGCCAACGGGTTGGTTTGCCCACCACAGGTGCACCAACGTGTTGTTTTTCCCACCGAAGATGCCTAGCAACCCTATCAACAGGCAGTTTTGCCCACAAAAGGTTCACCAAGGCGCTGTTTTTCAAGCTGAAGGTGTCTATTGACCGTGCCGACGGACTATTTTGCCCAACGAACTTGAACCAACGTGTTATTTTGCCCTCCAAAGTTGCTCAACGTGGTGTTTTTCCCACCGAAGGTGCCTTGGGACTGTGCCAAGGGGCTATTTTCCCCACCAAAGGTGCACCAAGGAGTTGTTTTTCCCACCAAAGTTTCCTAAGGACCGTGCCGACGGGCTATTTTGCCCACCGAAGGTGCACTAAGGAGCTGTTTTTCCCCCTAAAGGAGCCTAGCGACCGTGTTGACGGGCTGTTTTGCCCACCTAAGGTGCACCAAGGTGCCGTTTTTCCCACCGAATGTGCCAAGCGGCTGTACCTACGGGCTGTTTTGCCCACCAAATTTGCACCAATGTACTGTTTTTCCCACCGAAGGTGCCTAGCAACCGTGGCAACAGGCTGTTTTATCCACTGAAGGTGCACCAAGGTGATGTTTTTCCTTACAAAGGTGCCTAGAGACTGTGCTGACAGGCTGTTTTGCCCACCGAAGCCGCACCAAGGAGTTGTTTACCCACCGAAGGTGCCTAGCAACCTTGCCGATGAGCTATTTTACCCACCGAAGGTGCACCAACTTGTTGTTTTTCCTATCGAAGGTGCCTAGCGACCGTGTTGACGGGCTGTTTTGCCACCAAAGGTGCACCAAGGTGTTGTTTTTCCCACCGAAGGTGCCTAGGGATTGTGGCGACGAGCTGTTTTGCCCATCGATGGTGCTCCAAGGGGCTATTTTTCCCACCAAAGGCGCCTACTGACAGTGCCGACATGCTGTTTTGCCCACTGAAAGTGCACCAACGTGTTATTTTTCCCACTGATGGTGCCTTGCCACCGTGCCTACGGGCTGTTTTACCCCCAGAACGTGCACCAAGGTGCTATTTTTCCCATCGAGCTTGCCTTGCGACTGTGTCGATCGGCTATTTTGCCCACCGAAGGTGCAACAAGATGCTGTTTTTCCCAGTGAAGGTGCCTTGTGACTATGCTGACAGGCTGTTTTGCCCACCGAAGGTGCATCAACCTGCGGTTTTTCCAACTAAAGGTACCTAGCGACCTTGCCAACAGGCTATTCTGCCCACCGAAGGTGCACTAAGGCACTATTTTTCCCAGCAAAGGTGCCTAGCGACCGTGACGACGTGCTGTTTTGGCCACCGAAGGTGCACCATCATGTTGCTTTGCCCACCGAAGGTGCACCAAGGTGTTGTTTTTCCCACTAAAGGTGCCTAGCCACCGTGACGACGAGCTATTTTGCCCACCCAAGGTGCACCAAAGTGCTGTTTTTCCTACCGAAGGTGCCTAGCGACCGTACCAACGGGTTGTTTTGCCCACCAAAGTTGCGCCAAGGTGCTGTTTTTGCCACCGAAGATGCGTAGCGACTGTGTCAACCTGCAGTTTTACCCACAGAAGGTGAACCAACGTGTTGTTTTTCCCCCTAAAGGTGCCTAGCGACCGTGTCGACGAGTTGTTTTGCCCACCGAAGGTGCACCGAGGTGCTGTTTTTCCCACAGAAAGCTCCTAGCGACCGTAGCTACGGGCTATTTTTCCCACCGAAGGTGCACCGAGGTTTTGTTTTTCCCACCAAAGGTGCCTAGCTACTGTGTCAACGGGCAGTTTTGGACACCAACGGTGCACTAAGGTGCTGTTTTTCCCACCGAAGGGGCCAAGCAATCGTGCCAACGTGATGTTTTGCCCACCAAAGGTGCACCAACGTGCTGTTTTCCCCCCGAAGATGCCTAGTAACCCTGTCAACGGGCAGTTTTGCCCACAGAAGGCTCACCAAGGTGTTGTTTTTCCCACCGAAGGTGTCTAGCGACCGTGCCGACTAGCTGTTTTGCCCACTAAATGTGAACTAACATGTTATTTTGCCCTCCGAAGTTGCCCAACGGAATGTTTTTCCCACCGAAGGTGCCTTGCGACCGTGCCAACGGGCAGTTTTGCCCACCGAAGGTACATCAAGGAGTTGTTTTTCCCACCAAAGCTTCCTAGAGACCATGCCGACGGGCTATTTTACCCACCGAAGGTTCACCAAGGAGCTGTTTTTCCTCCTAAAGGTGCCTAGTGACTGTGTCAAAGGGTTGTTTTGCCCACCAAAGGCACATCAAGGTGTTGTTTTTCCCACTAAAAGTGCCTAGCGGCTGTACCTACGGGCTATTTTTCCCACCAAAGGTGTACTGAGGTGCTATTTTTCCCACCGAAGGTACCTAGCAACCCTGTCAACTGGCTATTTTGGACACCGAAGGTGCACCAAGGTGTTGTTTTTCCCACCGAAGGGGCCTAGCGACCGTGCCAACGGGATGTTTTGCCCACTGAAGGTGCACCAAGGTGTTGTTTTTCCCACCAAAGGTTCCTAGTGACCGTGCCGAAGGGCTATTTTGCCCACCAAAGGTGCACCAAGGAGTTGTTCTTCCAACAAAAGTTTCCTAGCGATTGTGCTGACGGGCTGTTTTGCCTACCGAAGGTGCACCAAGGTGCTGTTTTTTCCACCGAAAGTGCCTAGCGACCGTGTCAAGTAGCTATTTTGCCACCAAAGGTGCACCAAGGTGCTGTTTTTCCCACCGACGGTGCCTAACGACCGTGTCAACGAGCTGTTTTGCCCACCGAAGGTACACCAAGGTGCTGTTATTCCCAGCTAAGGTGCCCAGCGACCGTGTCGACGAGATAATTTGCCCACCGAAGTTGCACCAACGTGCTATTTTTCCCATCGAAGGTGCCTAGCAACTGTGCCAAGAGGTTGTTTTCCAACTGAAGGTGCACCAATGTGTTGTTTTTCCCACTAAAGGGGCCTAGCGACCGTGTCGATGGGCTGTTTTGATCACCGAAGGTGCACCATGGTGCTGTTTTTCCCAATCGAAGGTGCCTAGCGACCGTGTCAATGAGCTGTTTTTCCACCGAAGGGGCACCAAGGAGTTGTTTTTCCCACGGAAGGTGCCTAGCGACAGTTCCAACCGGATGTTTTGCCCACTGAAGGTGCACCAAGGTACTGTTTTTCCCACTAAATGTGCCTAGCCACCGTGACGACGAGCTATTTTGCCTACCCATGGTGCACCAACATTTTGTTTTTCCCACTGAAGGTGCTTAGCGACCGTACCAACGGGTTGTTTTCCCACCGAAGTTGCGCCAAGGTGCTGTTTTTGCCACCGAAGATGCGTAGCGACTGTGTCAACCTGTAGTTTTGCCCACAGAAGGTGCACCAACGTGTTGTTTTCCCCCCTAAAGGTGCCTAGCGACCGTGTCTAAAGGGTTGTTTTGCCCACCGAAGGTGCACCAAGGTGTTGTTTTTCCCACAGAAAGTGCCTAGTAGCTGTACCTACGAGCTATTTTTTTCCACCGAAGGTGCATCGAGGTGTTGTTTTTCCCACCAAAGGTGCCTAGCAACCGTGTCAACGGGCAGTTTTGGACACCGACGGTGCACCAAGGTGCTGTTTTTCCCACCGAAGGGGCCAAGCAATCGTGCCAACGTGATGTTTTACCCACCAAAGGTGCACCAACGTGTTGTTTTTCCCCCCGAAGATGCATAGCAACCCTATCAACGGGCAGTTTTGCCCACAGAAGGCTCACCAAGGTGCTGTTTTTCCTACCGAAGGTGTCTAGCGACCGTGCCGACTAGCTGTTTTGCCCACTGAATGTGAACTAACGTGTTATTTTGCCCTCCGAAGTTGCCCAACGGAATGTTTTTCCCACGGAAGGTGCCTTGCGACCGTGCCAACGAGCAGTTTTGCCCACCGAAGGTACAACAAGGAGTTGTTTTTCCTACCAAAGTTTCCTAGAGACCGTGTCGACGGGCTATTTTACCTACTGAAGGTGCACCAAGGTATTGTTTTGCATACCAAAGGCGTACCAAGGTATTGTTTTTCCAACTAAAAGTGCCTAGCAGCCGTACCTACTGGCTATTTTTCCTACCAAAGGTGTACCATGGTGTTGTTTTTCCCACCGAAGTTGCCTAGTAACTGTGTCAACGGGCTATTTTGGACACCGAAGGTGCACCAAGGTGCTGTTTTTCCCACAGAAGGGGCCTAGCAACCGTGCCAACAGGATGTTTTGCCCACCGAAGGTGCACCAAGGTGTTGTTTTTCCCACCAAAGGTTCCTAGCGACCGTGCTGACGGGCTATTTTGCCCACCGAAGGTGCACCAAGGAGTTGTTCTTCCCACCAAAGTTTCCTAGCGATTGTGCCGACGGGTTGTTTTGCCCACCGAAGGTGCACCAAGGTGCTGTTTTTTCCACCGAAGGTGCCTAGCGACCGTGTCAACGAGCTGTTTTGCCCACCGAAGGTACACCAAGGTGCTGTTATTCCTAGCTAAGGTGCCTAGCGACCGTGTCGACGAGATATTTTGCCCACCGAAGTCGCACCAACGTGTTATTTTTCCCATCGAAGGTGCCTAGCGACCGTGCCAAGGGGTTGTTTTCCCACTGAACGTGCAACAATGTGTTATTTTTTCCACTAAAGGGGCCTAGCGACCATATCGATGGGCTGTTTTGATCATCGAAGGCACACCAAGGTGTTGTTTTTCCTAACCGAAGGTGCCTAGCGACCGTGTCAATGAGCTGTTTTGCCACCGAAGGGGCACCAAGGTGCTGTTTTTCCCATCCAAGTTGCCTAGCGACCATGCCAACCGGATGTTTTGCCCACTTAAGGTGCACCAAGGTGTTGTTTACCCACCAAAGGTGCCCATCGATCGTGCTAATGGGTTATTTTGCCCACCGAAAGTTCCTAGCGACTGTGCCAATGCGTTGTTTTGCCGACCGAAGGTGCACCAAGGTGTTGTTTTTCCCACCGAAGATGCCTAACAACCCTATCAACGGGCAGTTTTGCCGATAGAAGCTACACCAAGGTGCTGTTTTTTCCACTGAATGTGTCTAGCGATTGTGCCAACAGGCTGCTTTGCCCACCGAACGTGAACCAACGTGCTATTTTGCCCACCGAAGTTGGCCAATGGGATGTTTTTCCCAACGAAGGTACGTTACGACCGTGCCAACGGGCTGTTTTGCCCGCCGAAGGTGCACCAAGGTGTTGTTTTTCCCACCAAAGGTTTCTAGCGACCGTGCCGACGGGCTATTTTACCTACCAAAGGTGCACCAAGGAGTTGTTTTTCCCACCAAAGTTTCCTATCGACCGTGCCGACGGGCTATTTTGCCCACCGAAGGTGCACCAAGGAGCTGTTTTTCCCACTGAAGGTGCCTAGCGACCGTGTCGACGGGCTGTTTTGCCCACCGAAGGTGCACCAAGGTTCTGTTTTTCCCACCGAAAGTGACTAGCGACCATGCCTACGGGCTGTTTTGCCCACCGAAGGAGCACCGAGGTGTTGTTTTTCCCACCGAAGATGCCTAGTGACCGTGTCAACGGGCTATTTTGGACACCAAAGATGCACCAAGGTGTTGTTTTTTCCACCGAAGGTGCCTAGCGACCGTGCCAACAGGTTGTTTTGCCCACAAAAGTTGCACCAACGTGCTGTTTTTCCCGTCGAAGGTGCCTACCGACAGGCTGTTTTGCCCACCAAAGGTGCACCATGGTGTTGTTTTTCCCACTGAAGGGGCCTAGCGACCGTTCCAACGGGTTGTTTTGCCCACCAAAGGTGCAGCAACGTGTTGTTTTTCCCACCGAAGATGCCTAGTAACCCTGTCAACGAGCTGTTTTGCCCACAGATGGTTCACCAAGGTGTTGTTTTCCCCACCGAAGGTGTCTAGCAACTGTGCCGACTGGCTGTTTGGCCCACCGAACGTGAACCAATGTGTTATTTTAACTTTTGAAGCTGCCCAGCGGAATGTTTTCCCCACTGAAGGTGCCTTGTGATTGTGCCAACGGGCTGTTTTGCCCAACAAAGGTTGACCAAGGTGTTGTTTTTCCCACTAAAGGGGCCCAGCGACCGTGCCGATGTGCTGTTTTGCCCACCGAAGGTACACTAAGGTGCTTTTTTTCTCAACCGAAGGTGCCTAACGACTGTGTCAATGAGCTGTTTTGCCCACCGAAGAGGCACCAAGGTGTTGTTTTTCCCACTGAAGGTGCCTAGAGACCGTGCCAACTGGCTGTTTTGCCCACTGATGGTGCACCAAGGTGTTGTTTTTCCCACCGAAGGTGCCTAGCGATCGTGCCAACGGGATGTTTTGCCCACCGAAGGTGCACCAAGGTGTTGTTTTCTGACCAAAGGTGCCCAGCGACCGTGCCAACGGTCTATTTTGCCTACTGAAAATTCCTGGCGACCGTGCCAACCGGCCGTTTTGCCAACCGAAGGTGCACCAAGGTGTTCTTTTTCGCACCGAAGATGCCTAGCGACCCTGTTAACGGGCAGTTTTACCCACAAAAGGTGCACCAAGGTGTTGTTTTTCCCACTCAACGTGTCTAGCAACCGTGACGATTGGCTGCCTTGCCTAACGAACGTGAACCAACGTGTTATTTTACCCACCGAAGTTACCCCACGAGATGTTTTTCCCACCAAATGTGTCTTGCGACGGTGCCAATGGGTTGTTTTGCCCACCGAAGGTGCACCAAGGTGTTGTTTTCCCACCAAAGGTTCCTAGCGACCATCTGACGGGCTATTTTGCCCACCGAAGATTCACCAAGGTGCTGTTTTTCCTACCAAAGGTGCCTAGCGACCGTGTCGACGGCCTGTTTTTCCCACCGAAGGTGCACCAAGGTGCTATTTTTCCTACCGAAGGTGCCTAGTGGCCGTACCCACGGGTTGTTTTGCCCACCGACGGTTTACCAAAGCGCTGTTTTTCCCACGAAAGGTTCCTAGCGACGGTGCCGATGGGCTGTTTTGCCTACCGAAGGTGCACCAACGTGTCGCTTTGCCCATCAAAGGTGCCTAAGCTGTTGTTTTTCCCACTGAAAGTGCCTAACGACCATGCCAACGGGCTGTTTTTCCCAATAAAGGTGCACCCAGGTGCTATTTTTCCCACCGAAAGTGCCTAGCGAACGTGCCAACGGGCTATTTTGCCCACCAAAGGTGCACCAAGGTGCTGTTTTTCCCCCGAAGGTGCCTAGCGACCCTATCAACAGGCTGTTTTGCCTACCGAAGGTGCACCAAGGTGCTATTTTCCCACTGAAGGAGCCCATTGACAATGCCGACGAGCTGTTTTCCCACCAAAGGTTCACCAAAGTGCTATTTTTGCCACCGAAGGTGCCCAATTGGCTATTTTTCCCACCGAAGGTGCCTACTGACCTTGCCAAGGAGTTGTTATTCCCACCGAAGGTGCAGCAGTGTGTTGTTTTTCCCACCAAAGGTGCCTAGTGGCCATACCTACGGGCTGTTTTGCCCACTAAAGGTGCACTAAGGAGTTGTTTTTCCCACCAAAGGTGTCTAGCGACCGTGTTGATGGGCTATTTTGCCCACCAAAGGTGCACCAAGGTGCTGTTTTCCCCAACGAAGGTGCCTAGCGACCGTTCCGACGGGTTATTTTTTCCACCGAAGGTGCACCAACTTGTTATTTTTCCCATCGAAGGTGCCTAGCGACCGTGCTGAGCAGTTGTTTTACCACCAAAGGTGCAACAAGGTGCTGTTCTTCCCACCGAAGGTGCATAGCGACCGTGTCAATGAGCTGTTTTGCCCACCGAAGGTGCACCAAGGTGTTGTTTTTCCCACCGAAGCTGCACCAATGTGCTATTTTTCCCATCGAAGGTGCCTAGCGACCGTTCCAAGGAGTTGTTTTCCCACCGAAGGTGCACCAAGGTGTTGTTTTTCCCACTAAAAGGGCCCAACGACCATACCGACGGGCTGTTTTGCCCACCAAAGGTGCACTAAGGTGTTGTTTTTCCCAACCGAAGGTGCCTAGCAACGATGTCAATTAGCCGTTTTGCCCAGTGAAGGGGCACCAAGGTGTTGTTTTTCCCACTGAAGGTGCCTAGCGATCGTGCCAACCAGTTGTTTTGACCACCGATGTTGCACCAAGGTCTTGTTTTTCCTACCGAATGTGCCTAGCGACTGTGCCAATGGATGTTTGCCCACCAAAGGTGCACCAAGGTGTTGTTTTCCCACCAAAGGTGCCCAGCGACCGTGCCAACCTGCAGTTTTGCCCACCGAACGTGCCTAACGACCCTATCAACCTGCAGTTTTGCCCACTAAATGTGAACCAACGTGTTGTTTTGCTCACCAAAGTTACCCAATGGGATGTTTTTCCCACCAAAGTTGCCCACCAAAGTTGCCCACCGAGGGTGCACCAAGGTGTTGTTTTTCCCACCAAAGTTACCTAACGACCGTGCCGATGGGTTATTTTGCCTACCGAAGGTTCACTAAGGTGTTGTTTTTCCCACCAAAGGTGCCTAGGGACCGTGTCGACGGGGTGTTTTTCCCACCGAAGGTGCACCAAGGTGTTGTTTTTCCTCCCGAAGGTGCCTAGTGGTCGTAACTACGGGTTGTTTTGCCCACCGAAGGTTCACTAAGGTGTTGTTTTTCCCACGAAAGGTGCCTAGCGATGGTGCCGATGGGCTATTTTGCCTACCGAAGTTGCACCAACGTGCTGCTTTGCCCATCGAAGGGGCCAAAGGTGTTGTTTTTCCCACCGAAGGTGCCTAGCGACTGTGCCAACGGGATGTTTTACCCAACGAAGGTGCACCAAGGTGCTATTTTTCCCACCGAAAGTGCCTAGCGAACGTGCCAACGGGCTGTTTTCCCCACCAAAGGAGCACGAAGGTGCTGGTTTTCCCC
>JAOQMS010056288.1:0-19316 GCA_027563885.1 Erythroxylum longipes | reverse complement strand
GCTGTTTTACCCACCAAAGGATCACCAAAGTGCTATTTTTGCCACCGAAGGTGCCCAATGGGTTGTTTCTCCCACCAAAGGGGCCTAGCGACCTTTCCAAGGGGTTGTTTTTCCCACCGAAGGTGCAACAAGGTGTTGTTTTTCCCACAAAAGGTGCCTAGCGACCGTGCCGATGGGATGTTTTGCCACCGAAGGTGCACCAAGGTGCAGTTTTGCCCACCGAACGTGCCTAGCGACCCTATCAACCTGCAGTTTTGCCCACTAAATGTGAACCAACGTGTTGTTTTGCCCACCAAAGTTGCCCAATGGGATGTTTTTCCCACCGAAGTTGCCCACCAAAGATGCCCACCGAGGGTGCACGAAGGTGTTGTTTTTCCCACCAAAGTTACCTAACGACCGTGCCGACGGGCTATTTTGCCTACCGAAGGTTCACCAAGGTGCTGTTTTTCCCACCAAAGGTGCCTAGCGACCGTGTCGACGAGGTGTTTTTCCCACCGAAGGTGCACCAACGTGTTGTTTTTCCTCCCGAAGGTGCCTAGCGGTCGTACCTACGGGTTGTTTTGCCCACCGAAGGTTCACTAAGGTGTTGTTTTTCCCACGAAAGGTGCCTAGCGACGGTGCCGATGGGCTGTTTTGCATATCGAAGTTGCACCAACGTGCTGCTTTGCCCATCGATGGGGCCTAAGGTGTTGTTTTTCCCACCGAAGGTGCCTAGCGACTGTGCCAACGGGATGTTTTACCCAATGAAGGTGCACCAAGGTGTTGTTTTTCCCACCGAAGGTGCCTAGGGACCGAGGCAACAGCCTATTTTGCCCACTGAAAGTGCACACACGAGTTGTTTTTCCCACCGAAGATGCCTAGCGACCGTGTCTACGGGTTGTTTTGCCCACAGAAGGTGCCCCAAGGTGCTATTTTTCCCACTGACGGTACCTTACGATTATGTCGATGTGCTATTTTGCCCACCAAAGGTGCACCAAGGTGTTGTTTTTCCCACCGAAGGTGACTAGCGATCGTCCCAACGGGCTATTTTGCCCACCTAAGGTGAACAAAGGGGCTATTTTTCCCAGTGAAGGTGCCTAGCGACGGTGCCGATGGGCTGTTTTGCCCGACAATGGTGCACCAAGCTGCGGTTTTTCCCACCGAAGGTGCCTAGCGACCGTGCCAACGGGCTGTTTTGCCCACTGAAGTTGCACCAAGGTAATGTTTTTCCCACCAAAGATGCCTAGCAACCCTATCAATGGGTAGTTTTTCCCACCGAATGTGCACCAATGTACTGTTTTTCCCACTGAAGGTGCACCAAGGTGCTGTTTTTCCCACTGAAGGTGCACCAAGGTGCTGTTTTTCCCACCAATGGTGCCTAGCGACCGTGCCAGAGGGCTGTTTTACCCACTGAAGGTGCACGACTAGCTGTTTTTCCCACTGAAGGTGCCTAGCAACCTTGCCGACGAGCTATTTTACCCACCAAAGGTGCACCAACTTGCTGTTTTTCCCATCGAAGGTGCCTAGCGATCGAGCCGACGGGCTGTTTTATCACTGAAGGTGCACCAAGGTGCTGTTTTTCCCACTAAAGGTGCCTAGCGACAGTGGCAACGGGCTGTTTTGCACACCGAAAGTGCACCAACGTGTTGTTTTTCCCACCGAACGTGCCTAGCGACCGTGCCTACGGGTTGTTTTCTCACAGAAGGTGCACCAAGGTGTTATTTTTCCCACCGAAGGTGCCTTGCGACTGTGTCGATGGACTATTTTGCCCACCTGCACCAAGGTGCTATTTTTCTCACTGAAGGTGCCTAGCAACCGTCCCAACGGGCTGTTTTGCCCACCTAAGGTGCACAAAGGTGCTATTTTTCCCAGTGAAGGTGCCTAGCGATCGTGGCGATAGGCTGATTTACCCACTGAAGGTGCACCAAGATGCGGTTTTTCTCGCCGAAGGTGCCTAGCGACCGTGCCAACAGGCTGTTTTGCCCACCGAAGTTGCACCAGGAGGCTGTTTTTCCCACCGAAGATGCCTAGTGACCCTGTTAACGGGCAGTTTTGCCCACAGAAGGTGCCCCAAGGTGCTGTTTTCCCACCGAAGGTGTCTAGCAATCGTGCCGACGGGTTGTTTTGCCCATCGAACGTGAACCAACGTGTTGTTTTGCCCACCAAAGGTGCACGAACGTACTGTTTTTCCCACCGAAGGTGCCAAGAGACTGTGCCAACGGGTTGTTTTACTTACCAAAGGTCCATCAACGTGCTGTTTTTCCCACCGAAGATGCCAAGCAACCCTGTCAACGCTCAGTTTTGTCCATAGAAGGTTCACCAAGGTGTTGTTTTTCCCACCGAAGGTGTCTAGCGACTGTGTCGACGGGCTATGTTTGCTCACCGAACGTGAACCAACGTGTTATTTATCCCTCCGAGTTTGCGCAACGGAATGTTTTTCCCACTGAAGGTGCCTTGCGACTGTGCCAATGGGTTGTTTTACCCAACAAAGGTGCACCAAGGTGCTATTTTTCCCACCGAAGGTGCCTAGCGACTGCCCCAACGTGCTGTTTTGCCCACCTAAGGTGCACAAAGGTGCTATTTTTCCCAGTGAAGGTGCCTAGCGACCGTGCCGACGGGCTGTTTTACCCACCAAAGGTGAATCAAGTTGTGGTTTTTCCCACCAAAGATGCCTAGCGACCATGCCAACGGGCTGTTTTGCCCACGAAGGGTGCACCAAGGTGTTGTTTTTCCCCCCGAAGGTGCCTAGTGACCCTATCAATAGGCTATTTTGCCCACCAAAGGTGCACCAAGGTGCTATTTTCCCAACGAAGGAGCCCATCGATAATGCCGACAGGCTGTTTTGCCCACCAAAGGTTCATCAAAGTGCTATTTTTGCCACCAAAGGTGCCAAATGGGCTATTTTCCCACCGAAGGTGCCTAGCGACCTGGCCAAGGGGTTGTTATTCCCACCGAAGGTGCAACAGGGTGTTGTTTTTCCCACCAAAGGTGCCTAGTGGCCGTACTTACGGGCTGTTTATCCCACCAAAGGTGCACCAAGGAGCTGTTTTTCCTGCCAGAGTTGCCTAGCGACCATGGCGACAGGCTGTTTTGCCTACCGAAAGTACATTAACGTGTTGTTTTTCCTACCGAAGGTACCTAGCGACCGTGCCTACGGGCCGTTTTTCCCATAGAAGGTGCTCTAAGGTGCTATTTTTCCTACCGAAAGTGCCTTGCGACTGTGTCGATGTGCTATTTTGCCCACCGAAGGTGCACCAAGGTGCTTTTTTCCCACCGAAGATGCCTAACGACCGTCCCAATGGGTTGTTTTGCCCACCTAAGGTGCACAAAGGTGCCTTTTTTCCCAGTGAAGGTGCCTAGCGACTGTGCCGACGAGCTATTTTGCCCATCGAAGGTGCACAAAGCTGCGGTTTTTCCCACCGAAGATGCCTAGCAACCGTGCCAACGGGCTGTTTTGCGCACCAAAGTTGCACCAAGGTATTGTTTTTCCCACCACAGATGCCTAGCGACCCTGTCAACAGGCAATTTTGCCCACCGCTTATGCACCAACGAACCGTTTTTCCTACAAAAGGTGCCTGCCGACTGTGCCAACGGGCTGTTTTGCCCACTGAAGATGCACCAAGGAGTTGTTTTCCCACCAATGGCACCTAGCGACCGTGATGATGAGTTGTTTTGCCACCGAAGCTGCACCAAAGAGTTGTTTTTCCTATTGAAGGTGCCTAGCAACCTTGCCGATGAGCTATTTTACCCCCCGAAGGTGCACCAACTTGCTTTTTTCCCACCAAAGGTGCCCAGCGATCGCCCCAACGGGCTGTTTTGCCCACCTAAGATGCACAAAGGTGCTATTTTTCCCAGTGAAGGTGCCTAGCGACCGTGCCGACGGGTTGTTTTGCCCATCAAAGGTGAATCAAGCTGCGGTTTTTCCCACCAAAGATGCCTAGCGACTGTGTCAACGGGCTGTTTTGCCCACGAAAGGTGCACCAAGGTGCTGTTTTCCCCCCGAAGGTGCCTAGCGACCCTATCAACAGGCTATTTTGCCCACATAAGGTGCTATTTTCCCAACGAAGGAGCCCATCGACAATGCCGACGGGCTGTTTTGCCCACCAAAGGTTCACCAACGTGCTATTTTTACCGCCGAAGGTGCCCAATGGGCTGTTTTTTACCATCGAAGGTGCCTAGCGACCTTGCCAAGGGGTTGTTATTCCCACCGAAGGTGCAACAGGGTGTTGCTTTGCCCACCGAAGTTGCACCAAGGAGCTGTTTTTCCCACCAAAGTTGCCTAATGATCGTGGTGACAGGCTGTTTTGCCCTCCGAAAGTACACCAACGTGTTGCTTTTCCCACCGAAGGTGCCTAGCGACTGTGTCTACGGGCTGTTTTGCCCATAGAAGGTGTACTAAGGTGATATTCCCACCGAAGGTGCCTTGCGACTGTGTCGATGGGCGATTTTGCCTACCGAAGGTGCTGTTTTTCCCACCGAAGGTGCCTAGCGACCATCCCAACGGGCTGTTTTGCCCACCTAAGGCGCACAAAGGTGCTATTTTTCCCAATGAAGGTGCCTAGCGACCGTGCTGACGAGCTGTTTTGCCAACGAAAGGTGCACCAAGCTACGGTTTTTCCCATCGAAGGTGCCTAGCGACCTTGCCAACGGGCTGTTTTGCCCACTGAAGTTACACCAAGGTGCTGTTTTTCCCGCCGAAGATGCCTAGCAACCTTGTCAACTGGCAGTTTTGCCTACAAAAGGTGCACAAAGGTGTTGTTTTTCCCACCGAATGTGACTAGCGACCGTGCCGACGAGCTGTTTTGCCCATCGAACATGAACCAACGTGTTGTTTTGCCCACCGAAGCTGCCCAACGGGATGTTTTTCCACCGAAGGTGCCTTGCAACCTTGTCAATGGGCAGTTTTCCCCACAGAAGGAGCACCAAGGTGCTGTTTTTCCCACTGAACGTGTCTACCGACCAAGCCGACCAGCTGCGTTGCCAACAAACGTGAACCAATGTGTTATTTTGCCCACCGAAGTTTCCCAACGGGATGTTTTTCCCACCAAAGGTACCTTGAGACCATGCCAACGGTCTGTTTTGCCCACCGAAGGTGCACCAAGGTGTTGTTTTTCCCACCAAAGTTTCTTAACGACAGAGCCGACGGGCCATTTTGCCCACTGAAGGTTCACCAAGGTGCTATTTTTCCCACCAAAGGTGCTTAGCGACCGTGACGACGAGATGTTTTTCCCACCGAAGGTGCACCAAGGTGTTGTTTTTCCTTCCCAAGGTGCCTAGCGACCATACCTACGGGCTGTTTTGCCCACTGAAGGTTCACCAAGGTGTTGTTTTTCCCACGAAAGGTGCCTAGCGACGGTGCCGATGGGTTGTTTTGCCTACCGGAGGTGCACCAATGTGCTGCTTTGCCCATCGAAGGGGCATAAGGTGTTATTTTTCCCACCGAAGTTGCCTAACGACTGTGCCAACGGGATGTCTTACCCAACGAAAGTGCACCAAGGTGCTGTTTTTCCCCTGAAGGTGCCTAGCGACCCTATCAACAGGCTGTTTTGCTCACCAAAGGTGCACCAAGGTGCTATTTTCCCATCGAAGGAGCCCATCGACAATGCAGACGGGTTGTTTTGCCCACCAGAGGTTCACCAAAGTGCTATTTTTGCCACCGAAGGTGCCCAATGGGCTGTTTTTCCCACCGAAGGGGCCTAGCGACCTTGTCATGGGGTGTTATTCCCACCGAAGGTGCAACAAGGTGTTGTTTTTCCCACCAAAGGTGCCTAGCGACTGTGCCGATGGGTTGTTTTGTCACAGAAGGTGTACCAAGGTGCTGTTTTTCCCACCAAGGGTGCCTAGCGACCGTGGCGACGGGCTATTTTACCCACCGAAAGTGCACCAACGTGTTGTTTTTCCCACCGAAGGTGCCTAGCGACCGTGTCTACTGGCTATTTTGCTCACAGAAGGTGCACCAAGGTGCTATTTTTCCAATAGAAGGTGCCTTGCGACTGCGTCGATGGGCTATTTTGCTCACCGAAGGTGCACCAAGTGTTGTTTTTCCCACCGAAGGTAACTAGCGTCCGTCCCAACGGGCTATTTTGCCCACCTAAGGTGCACAAAGGTGCTATTTTTCCCAATGAAGGTGCCTAGCGACCGTGCCGACGGGCTGTTTTGCCCACCGACGGTGCACCAAGCTGCGGTTTTCCTCAACGAAGGTGCCTAGCGACCATGCCAATAGACTGTTTTGCCCACCGAAGTTGCACCTAGGTGCTGTTTTTCCCACCGAAGATGCCTAACGACCCTGTCAATGGGTAGTTTTACCCGCTGAATGTGCACAATGTTCTGTTTTTCCCACCGAAGGTGCTTAGCGACTGTGCCAACGGGCTGTTTTGCCCACTGAAGGTGCCCCAAGGTGCTGTTTTCCCCACCAATGGTGCCTAGCGACCGTGCTGACGGGTTGTTTTGCCACCAAAGCTGCACCAAGGAGATGTTTTTCCCACCGAAGGTGCCTAGCAACCTTGCCGACGAGCTATTTTACCCACCAAAGGTGCACCAACGTGCTGTTTTTCCCACCGAAGGTGCCTAGAGACCGTGCCGACAGGCTATTTTGCCACCGAAGGTGCACCAAGGTGCTGTTTTTCCCACCAAAGGTGTCTAGCAATCGTGGCAATGGGCTGTTTTGCCCACCAAAAGTGCACCAACGTGTTGTTTTTCCCACCGAAGGTGCGTAGCGACCGTACCTACGGGCTGTTTTCCCACAGAAGGTGCACGAAGGTGCTATTTTTCCCACCAAAGGTGTCTTGCGACTGTGTTGATTGGCTATTTTGCCCACCGAAGGTGCACAAAGGTGCTGTTTTTCTCACCGAAGGTGCCTAGCGACCGTCCCAACAGGCTGTTTTGCACACCTAAGGTGCACAAAGGTGCTATTTTCCCCAGTGAAGGTGCCTAGCGACCGTGCCGACAAACTGTTTTACCTATCGAAGGTGCACCAAGCTGCGGTTTTTCCCACCTAAGGTGCCTAGCGACCGTGCCAACGGGTTGTTTTGCCCACCGAAGTTGCGTCAAAGTGCTATTTTTCCCACCGAAGATGCCTAGCGACCCTGTCAATGGGGAGTTATGTCCACAGGTGCACCAAGGTGCTATTTTTCCCACCGAAGGTGTCTAGCAACCGTGCCGACGGGCTATTTTCCCCACTGAACGTGAACCAACGTGTTGTTTTGCCCACCGAAGCTGCCCAGTGGGATGTTTTTCCATTGAAGGTGACTGGCGACTGTGCCAACGGGCTGTTTTGCCCACCAAAGGTGCACCAAGGTGTGGTTTTTCCTACCAAAGGTTCCTAGCGACTGTGCCGACGGGTTGTTTTTCCCAACGAAGGTCCCTAGCGACCGTGCCAACGGGTTGTTCTACCCACCAAAGGTGCACCAACGTGCTGTTTTTCTCACCAAAGATGCCTAGCAACCCTATCAATGGGCAGTTTTGTCCACAGAAGGTTCACCAAGGTGTTGTTTTTCCCACCAAAGGTGTCTAGTGACCATGTCGACTAGCTGTTTTGCCCACCGAACGTGAACCAACGTGTTATTTTGCCCTCCGAAGTTGCCCAACGGAATGTTTTTCCCATTGAAGGTGCCTTGCGACTGTGCCAATGGACTGTTTTACCCAACAAAGGTGAACCAAGGTGCTGTTTTTCCTGCTGAAAGTGCCTAGCGACTGTGCCAACGGGCTGTTTTGCCCATGAAAGTTACACCAAGGTGCTATTTTTCCCCCCGAAGGTGCCTAGCGACCCTATCAACAGGCTGTTTTGCCTACCGAAGGTGCACCAAGGTGCTATTTTCCCAACGAAGGAGCCCATCGACAATGCCAACGGTCTGTTTTGCCCACCAAAGGTTCACCAAAGTGCTATTTTTGCCACCGAAGGTGGTAAATGGATTGTTTTTTCCCACCGAAGGTGCCTAGCGACCTTGCCAAGGGGTTGTTATTCCCACCGAAGGTGCAACAGAGTGTTGTTTTTCCCACAAAAGGTGCCTAGCAGCTACACCTAAGTGCTATTTTGCCCATCGAAGGTGCACCAAGGAGCTGTTTTTCCCAACAAAGTTGCCTATCGACCATGGCAACAGGCTGTTTTGCCCACCGAAAGTACACCAACGTGTTGTTCTTTCCACCGAAGGTGCCTAGCAACCGTGCCTACGGGCCGTTTTGTCCATAGAAGGTGCACCAAGGTGCTATTTTTCCCACCGAAAGTGCCTTATGACTGTGTTGATGTGCTATTTTGCCCACCAAAGGTGCAAAAAGGCATTGTTTTTCCCACCAAAGGTGCCCAGCGACCGTCCCAACGGGCTGTTTTGCCCACCTAAGGTCCAAAAAGGTGCTATTTTTCCCAGTGAAGGTGCCTAGCGACCGTGCCCACGGATTGTTTTGCCACCGAAGGTGCACTAAGATGGGGTTTTTCCCACCGAAGATGCCGAGCAACTGTGCCATCGGGCTGTTTTGTGTGCCAAAGTTGCACCAAGGTGTTGTTTTTCCCACCGAAGATGCTTAGCGACCCTGTCAACGGGCAGTTTTGCCCACCAAATTTGGACCAACGTATCGCTTTTACCGCAGAAGGTGCCTAGAGACCTTGCCAAGAGGTTGTTATTCCCACTGAAGGTGCAACAGGGTGTTGCTTTGCCCACCGAAGGTGCACCAAAGGGCTATTTTTCTCGACAAAGTTGCCTAGCGACTGTGGCGACAGGCTGTTTTGCCCACCGAAAGTACACCAACGTGTTGTTTTTCCCACCAAAGGTGCCTAGTGAACTTGCCAAAGGGTTGTTATTCCCACCGAAGGTGCAACAGGGTGTTGCTTTGCCCAACGAAGGTGCACCAAGGAGCTATTTTTCCCACCAAAGTTGCCTAGCGACCGTGACGACAGGCTGTTTTGCCCACCGAAAGTACACCAACGTGTTGTTTTTCCCACCGAAGGTGCCTACCGACTGTGCGTACAGGCTGTTTTGCCCATAAAAGGTGCACCAAGGTGCTATTTTTCCCACCGAAGGTGCCTTGCGACTGTGTCGATGGGCAATTTTGCCTGCCGAAGGTGCCTAGCGACCATCCCAACGGGCTGTTTAGCCCACCTAAGGCTCACAAAGGTGCTATTTTCCCAGAGAACGTGCCTAGTGACCGTGCCGACGAGCTGTTTTGCCCATCGAAGGTCCACTAAGCTGCGGTTTTTCCCATCGAAGGTGCCTAGCGACCGTGCCAACGGGCTGTTTTGCCCACAAAAGTTGCACCAAGGTACTGTTTTTCCCACCGAAGATGCCTAGCAACCCTATCAACGGGCAATTTTACCCACACAAGGTGCACCAAGGTGCAATTTTTCCCACCGAATATGCCTAACGACCGTGCTGACGGGCTGTTTTGCCCACCGAACATGAACCAACGTGTTGTTTTGCCCATCGAAGCCGCCCAACGGGATGTTTTTCCACTGAAGGTGCCTTGCGACTATGCCAACTAGCTGTTTTGCCCACCGAAGGTGTACCAAGGTGTAGTTTTTCCCACCAAAGATTCCTAGTGACTGTGCCGATGGGCTATTTTGCCCACCGAAGGTGCACCAACGTACTGTTTCTCCCACCGAAGGTGGGAAGCAACCGTGCCAATGGTTGTTTTGCCCACCAAAGGTGCACCAATGTGCTGTTTTGCCCACCAAAGGTTCACCAACAGTTTTTCCCACCGAAGGTGTCTAGCGGCCGTGCCTACAGGCTGTTTTGCCCACCAAACGTGAACCAACGTGTTATTTTGCCCTCTGAAGTTGCCCAATGGGATGTTTTTCCCACCGAATGTGCCTTGCGACAGTGCCAACGGGCTGTTTTGCCCACCGAAGTTGCACCAAGGAGTTATTTTTCCCACCAAGGTTTCCTAACGACCGCGCCGACGGGCTATTTTGCCCACTGAAGGTGCACGAAGGAGCTATTTTCCCCTTAAAAGTGCCTAGCAACCATGTCAACGGGCAGTTTTGCCCACTGAAGGTGCACCAAGGTGTTGTTTTTCCCACCGAAAGTGCCTAATGGCCGTACCTACGGGCTGTTTTGCCCACCGAAGGTACACCAAGGTGCTGTTTTTCCCACCGAAGGTGCCTAGCGACCGTGTCAACGGGCTATTTTAGACACCGAAGGTGCACCAAGGTGTTGTTTTCCCGCCGAAGGTGCCTAGTGACCATGCCAAAGGGTTGTTTTGCCTACCGAAGGTACACCAAGGTGCTGTTTTTCCCACCGAAGGGGCCTAGCGATAGTGCCAACGGGCTGTTTTGCCCTTCGAAGGTGCACCAAGGTGTTGTTTTCCCACCAAAGGTGTGTAGCGACCGTGCCGTCGGGCTATTTTGCCCACCGAAGGTGCCTAGCGACCGTGTCCAAGACATTTTTGCTCACAAAAGGTGCACCAAGGTGTTGTTTTTCCACTGAAGGTGCCTAGCGACCTTGTCGACGGGCTGTTTTACCCACCGAAGGTGAACAAAGGTGCTGTTTTTTCCACCGAAGGTGCCTAAAGACCATGCCGACTAGCTGTTTTGCCACCGAAGGTGCACCAAGGTGCTGTTTTTCCCCCCAAGGTGCCTAGCGACTGTGTCAACAAGCTGTTTTGCCCACTGAAGGTGCACTAGGGTGTTGTTTTTCCCACCGGAGATGCCTAGTGACCGTGTCGAAGGGATATTTTGCCCACTGAAGCTGCACCAATGTGCTGTTTTTCCCATCGAAGGTGCCTAGCGACCGTGCCAAGGGGTTGTTATTCCCACCGAAGGTGCAACATAGTGTTGTTTTTCCCACAAAAGGTGCCTAGCAGCTACACCTAAGTGCTATTTTGCCCATCGAAGGTGCACCAAGGAGCTGTTTTTCCCAACAAAGTTGCCTATCGACCATGGCAACAGGCTGTTTTGCCCACCGAAAGTACACCAACGTGTTGTTCTTTCCACCGAAGGTGCCTAGCAACCGTGCCTACGGGCCGTTTTGTCCATAGAAGGTGCACCAAGGTGCTATTTTTCCCACCGAAAGTGCCTTATGACTGTGTTGATGTGCTATTTTGCCCACCAAAGGTGCAAAAAGGCATTGTTTTTCCCACCAAAGGTGCCCAGCGACCGTCCCAACGGGCTGTTTTGCCCACCTAAGGTCCAAAAAGGTGCTATTTTTCCCAGTGAAGGTGCCTAGCGACCGTGCCCACGGATTGTTTTGCCACCGAAGGTGCACTAAGATGGGGTTTTTCCCACCGAAGATGCCGAGCAACTGTGCCATCGGGCTGTTTTGTGTGCCAAAGTTGCACCAAGGTGTTGTTTTTCCCACCGAAGATGCTTAGCGACCCTGTCAACGGGCAGTTTTGCCCACCAAATTTGGACCAACGTATCGCTTTTACCGCAGAAGGTGCCTAGAGACCTTGCCAAGAGGTTGTTATTCCCACTGAAGGTGCAACAGGGTGTTGCTTTGCCCACCGAAGGTGCACCAAAGGGCTATTTTTCTCGACAAAGTTGCCTAGCGACTGTGGCGACAGGCTGTTTTGCCCACCGAAAGTACACCAACGTGTTGTTTTTCCCACCAAAGGTGCCTAGTGAACTTGCCAAAGGGTTGTTATTCCCACCGAAGGTGCAACAGGGTGTTGCTTTGCCCAACGAAGGTGCACCAAGGAGCTATTTTTCCCACCAAAGTTGCCTAGCGACCGTGACGACAGGCTGTTTTGCCCACCGAAAGTACACCAACGTGTTGTTTTTCCCACCGAAGGTGCCTACCGACTGTGCGTACAGGCTGTTTTGCCCATAAAAGGTGCACCAAGGTGCTATTTTTCCCACCGAAGGTGCCTTGCGACTGTGTCGATGGGCAATTTTGCCTGCCGAAGGTGCCTAGCGACCATCCCAACGGGCTGTTTAGCCCACCTAAGGCTCACAAAGGTGCTATTTTCCCAGAGAACGTGCCTAGTGACCGTGCCGACGAGCTGTTTTGCCCATCGAAGGTCCACTAAGCTGCGGTTTTTCCCATCGAAGGTGCCTAGCGACCGTGCCAACGGGCTGTTTTGCCCACAAAAGTTGCACCAAGGTACTGTTTTTCCCACCGAAGATGCCTAGCAACCCTATCAACGGGCAATTTTACCCACACAAGGTGCACCAAGGTGCAATTTTTCCCACCGAATATGCCTAACGACCGTGCTGACGGGCTGTTTTGCCCACCGAACATGAACCAACGTGTTGTTTTGCCCATCGAAGCCGCCCAACGGGATGTTTTTCCACTGAAGGTGCCTTGCGACTATGCCAACTAGCTGTTTTGCCCACCGAAGGTGTACCAAGGTGTAGTTTTTCCCACCAAAGATTCCTAGTGACTGTGCCGATGGGCTATTTTGCCCACCGAAGGTGCACCAACGTACTGTTTCTCCCACCGAAGGTGGGAAGCAACCGTGCCAATGGTTGTTTTGCCCACCAAAGGTGCACCAATGTGCTGTTTTGCCCACCAAAGGTTCACCAACAGTTTTTCCCACCGAAGGTGTCTAGCGGCCGTGCCTACAGGCTGTTTTGCCCACCAAACGTGAACCAACGTGTTATTTTGCCCTCTGAAGTTGCCCAATGGGATGTTTTTCCCACCGAATGTGCCTTGCGACAGTGCCAACGGGCTGTTTTGCCCACCGAAGTTGCACCAAGGAGTTATTTTTCCCACCAAGGTTTCCTAACGACCGCGCCGACGGGCTATTTTGCCCACTGAAGGTGCACGAAGGAGCTATTTTCCCCTTAAAAGTGCCTAGCAACCATGTCAACGGGCAGTTTTGCCCACTGAAGGTGCACCAAGGTGTTGTTTTTCCCACCGAAAGTGCCTAATGGCCGTACCTACGGGCTGTTTTGCCCACCGAAGGTACACCAAGGTGCTGTTTTTCCCACCGAAGGTGCCTAGCGACCGTGTCAACGGGCTATTTTAGACACCGAAGGTGCACCAAGGTGTTGTTTTCCCGCCGAAGGTGCCTAGTGACCATGCCAAAGGGTTGTTTTGCCTACCGAAGGTACACCAAGGTGCTGTTTTTCCCACCGAAGGGGCCTAGCGATAGTGCCAACGGGCTGTTTTGCCCTTCGAAGGTGCACCAAGGTGTTGTTTTCCCACCAAAGGTGTGTAGCGACCGTGCCGTCGGGCTATTTTGCCCACCGAAGGTGCCTAGCGACCGTGTCCAAGACATTTTTGCTCACAAAAGGTGCACCAAGGTGTTGTTTTTCCACTGAAGGTGCCTAGCGACCTTGTCGACGGGCTGTTTTACCCACCGAAGGTGAACAAAGGTGCTGTTTTTTCCACCGAAGGTGCCTAAAGACCATGCCGACTAGCTGTTTTGCCACCGAAGGTGCACCAAGGTGCTGTTTTTCCCCCCAAGGTGCCTAGCGACTGTGTCAACAAGCTGTTTTGCCCACTGAAGGTGCACTAGGGTGTTGTTTTTCCCACCGGAGATGCCTAGTGACCGTGTCGAAGGGATATTTTGCCCACTGAAGCTGCACCAATGTGCTGTTTTTCCCATCGAAGGTGCCTAGCGACCGTGCCAAGGGGTTGTTTTCCCACCGAAGGTGCACCAAGGTGTTGTTTTTCCCACTAAAGGGGCCTGGCGACCGTGCCGACGGGCTGTTTTGCCCATCGAAGGTGCCTAGCGACCGTACCAACGGGCTATTTTGTCGACTGAAGGTGCACTAAGGTGTTGTTTTTGCCACCAAAGATTCCTAGCGACCCGGTCAACAGGCAGTTTTGCCCACAGAAGGTGCACCAAGTTGTTGCTTTTCCTACCGAACATGTCTAACAACCATGCCGACCTCCTGCTTTGTCCACCGAATGTGAACCAATGTGTCATTTTGCCTACCAAAGTCGCCCAGCGGTATTTCTTCCCACCGAAGGTGCCTTGCGACCGTGCTAACGGGCTGTTTTGCCCACCGAAGGTGCACCAAAGTGTTGTTTTTCCCACCAAAGGTTCCTAGGGACTATGCTAATGGGCTATTTTGCTCACCAAAGGTGCACCAAGGTGTTATTTTTTCCACCAAAGGTACCTAGCGACCGTGTCGACGGGCTGTTTTGCCCACTGAAGGTGCACTAAGGTGCTATTTTTCCCACCAAAGGTACCTAGCGGCTGTACCTACGGGCTGTTTTGCCCACCGAAGGTTCACCAAGGTGCTGTTTTTCGACGAAAGGTGCCTAGCGACAGTGCCAATGGGCTGTTTTGCCTACCGAAGGTGCACCAACGTGCCGCTTTGCCTATTGAAGGTGCCTATGGTGTTGTTTTTCCAACCAAAGGTGCCTAGCGGCCGTGCCAACAGGTTGTTTTGCCCAACAAAGATGCACCAAGGTGTTGTTTTTCCCACCGAAAGTACCTAGCGACTGTGCCAACGGGCTATTTTTTCCACTGAACGAGAACCAACGTGTTGTTTTGCCCACCGAACATGCCCAACGGGATGTTTTCCCACCGAAGACGCCTAGCTACCCTGTCAACGGGTAGTTTTGCCTATAGAAGGTGCACCAAGGTGCTGTTTTTCCCACCGAAGGTGTATAACGGCCATGCTGACGGGCTGTTTTTCCCACTGACCATGAACCAACATGTTGTTTTGCCCACCGAAGCTGCCCAACGGGATGTTTTCCCACCGAAGGTGCCTTGCGACTATGCCAACAGGCTGTTTTGGCCGCCGAAGGTGCACCAAGGTGCTATTTTTCCCACCAAAGTTTCCTAGCGACTGTGCCTATGGGCTATTTTCCCACCAAAGGTGCACCAAGGAGCTATTTTTACCCCTAAAGGTGCCTAGCGACCATGTCAACGGGTTGTTTTCCCTACCAAAGGTGCACCAACGTGCTGTTTTTCCCACCGAAGGTGCCTAGCGACCTTGCCAAAGGGTTGTTTTGCCCACTGAATGTGCACTAAGGTGCTATTTTTCCCACCGAAGGAGCCTAGCAACCATGCCGATGGGTTGTTTTGCCCACCGAAGGTGCACCAAGGTATTGTTTTTTCCATCAAAGGGGCCTAGAGATCGTGCCAACGGGCTATTTTGCCCACCGAAGGTGCACCTAGGTGTTGTTTTCCCACCAAAGGTGCCTTGCGACAGTGCTGATAGGCTATTTTGCCCACCGAAGGTGCAATTTTCCCCACCGAAGGTGCCTAGAGAACTTGTCGACGGGCTATTTTGCCCACCGAAGGTGCACTAGGGGCTATTTTTTCCACCTGTTTTGCCACCGAAGGTGCACCAAGGCGCTGTTTTTTCCACTGAAGGTGCCTAGCGACCTTTTCGACAAGCTGTTTTGCCACTGAAGGTGCACCAACGTGCTATTTTTCCAAACCGAAGGTGCCTAGCGACCGTGTCAACAGGATATTTTACCCAACGAAGGTGCACCAAGGTGCTGTTTTTCCCACCAAAGGTACCTAGCGACTGTGTCGACGGGATATTTTACCCACCGAAGCTGCACCAACGTGCTGTTTTTCCCATCGAAGGTGCTTAGCGACCGTGCCAAGGGGTTGTTTTCCCACTGGCAGTGCACCAAGGTGTTGTTTTCCACACTAAAGGGGCCTAGCGACCGTACCGACGCACTATTTTTCCCACCAAAGGTGCACCATAGTGTTGTTTTTCCTGACTGAAGGTGCCTAGCAATCGTGTGAATGAGTTGTTTTGCCCACCAAAGGTGCACCAAGGTGTTGTTTTTCCCACCGAATGTTCCTAGCGACCATGCCAACCGGCTGTTTTGCCCACCGATGGTGCACCAACGTGTTGCTTCTCCTACCGAAGGTGCCTAACGGCGTGCCAACGGGATGTTTTGCCCATCGAAGGTGCACCAAGGTGTTGTTTTCCCACCAAAGGTGCCTAGCGACCATGCCAATGGGCTATTTTGCCCACCGAAAGTGCCTAGCGACCGTGGCAACGGGCTGTTTTACCGAACGAAGGTGAACCAAGGTGCTATTTTTCCCACCAAAGATGCCTAGTGACTCGATCAACGGGTAGTTTTACCCACAGAAGGTGCACCAAGGTGTTGTTTTTCCCACTGAACGTGTCTAGCGACCATGCCGACTGGCTGCTTTGCCCACCGAATGTGAACCAACGTGTTATTTTGCCCAACGGGATGTTTTTCCCACCGAAGGTGCTTTGCGACCGTGCCAAAGAGTTGTTTTGCCCACTGAAGGTGCACCAAAGTGTTGTTTTCCCCACCAAAGGTGCCTAACGACGTGCCAATAGGATGTTTTGCCCACCAAAGGTGCACCGAGGTGTTGTTTTCCCACCAAAGGTGCCCAGCAACTGTGCCAACGGGCTATTTTGCCCACCGAAGGTGCCTAGCGATCGTGCCAACAGGCTGTTTTGCCGAACGAAGGTGCACCAAGGTGCTGTTTTGCCCACAGAAGGTGCACCAAGGTGCTGTTTTTCCCACTGAACATGTCTAGCGACCATACCGACCGGCTGCTTTGCCTACCGAATGTGGACCAATGTGTTATTTTGCCCACCGAAGGTGCTTTGCGACAGTACTAACTGGCTGTTTTGCCCACCGAAGGTGCACCAAAGTGTTGTTTTCCCCCCCAAAGGTTCCTACCGACTGTGCCGACGGGCTATTTTGCCCACCGAAGGTGCAACAAGGTGTTGTTTTTCCCACTAAAGGTGCCTAGCGACTGTGTCGAGGGGTTGTTTTGCCTACCAAAGGTGCACAAAGGTGCTCTTTTCCCACCAAAGGTGCCTAGCGACCGTGGCAACAGGCTGCTTTGCCCACTGAAGGTGCACCAAGGCGTTGTTTTTCCCACCTAAGGTGCCTCGTGACTGTGTCAACGAGCTATTTTGCACACCGAAGGTGCACCAAGGTGCTATTTTGCCCACTGAAGGTGCACCAAGGTGATGTTTTTCCTGCCGAAGGTGCCTAACGACCGCGCCGCCGCACTGTTTTGCCCACCAAAGGTGCACCAAGGTGTTGTTTTTCCCACGAAAGGTGCCTAGCGATCGTGCCAATGGGCTATTTTGCCCGCCGAAAGTGCACCAACGTGTTGTTTTTCCCACCGAAGGTGCCTAGCGACCGTGCCTACGGGCTATTTTGCCCATAGAAGGTGCACCAAGGTGTTATTTTTCCTACCAAAGGTCCCTAGCGACTGTGCCGATAAGCTATTTTCCCACCGAAGGTGCACCAACGAGTTGTTTTTCCCACCAAAGTTTCCTAGCAACCGTACCAACAGGCAGTTTTGCCCACCAAAGGTGCTGTTTTTCCCACCAAAGGGGCATAGCTACCATGTCACTGAGTTGTTTTGCCAACCGAAGGTGCACCAAGGTGTTGTATTTCCCACCGAAGGTGCCTAGCGACCCTGTCAACTGGCAGTTTTGCAACAGAAGGTGCACCAAGGTGCTGTTTTTTCCACCGAAGGTGTCTAGCGACCGTGCTGATCGGCTATTTTGCCCACCGAACGTGAACCAACTTGTTATTTTGCTCACCAAAGTTGCCCAACGGGATTTTTTTCCAATCGAAGGTACCTAGTGACTGTGCCTACGAGCTGTTTTGCCCACAGAAGGTGCACCAAGGTGCTATTTTTCCCACCAAAAGTTCCTAACGACCGTGCTGACAAGCTGTTTTGCCACCGAAGGTGCACCAAGGTGCCGTTTTTCCCATCGAAGGTGCTTAGCGACCGTGTCAATGAGCTGTTTTGCCCACCGATGGTGCACCAAGGTGTTGTTTTTCCCACCGAAGGTGCCTAGCGACTGTGCCGACGGGATATTTTGCCCACCGAAGCTGCACCAAGGTGTTGTTTTTCCCATCGAAGGTGCCTAGCGACCATGCCAAGGGGTTGTTTTCCCACCGAAGGTGCACCAAAGTGTTGTTTTTCCCACCAAAGGGGTCTAGCGACCGTGCTGACGAGCTATTTTCCCCACAGAAGGTGCACCAACGTGCTGTTTTTCCCACCAAAAGTGCCTAGCAACTGTGCCATCGGGCTGTTTTGCCCATCGAAGGTACGCTAAGGTGCTGTTTTTCCCACCGAAGGTGCCTAGCAACTGTGCCAATGGGCTGCTTTGCCCATCAAAGGTGCACCAAGGTGCTGTTTTTCCCACAAAGGGTTCCTAGCAACCGTGTCAATGAACTATTTTGCCCACCAAAGGTGCACCAAGGTGCTGTTTTTCCCATCGAAGGTGCCTAGTGACTGTGTCGACGGCTTACTTTTCCCACTAAAGGTGCACCAAGGTGTTGTTTTTCCCATCGAAGGTGCCTAGCGACCGTGCCAACCAGCTGTTTTGCCCTCCGATGGTGCACCAAGGTGCTGTTTTTCCCACCGAAGGTGCCTAGCGACCATGCCAGCGTGTTATTTTGCCCGCCGAAGGTGTCTAGCGACCGCGCCGACGCTCTGTTTTGCCCACCAAAGGTGCACCAAGGTGTTGTTTTTTTCACCAAAGGTGCCTAGCGATCGTGCCGACTAGCAGTTTTGTCACTGAAGGTGCACCAAGGTGCTGTTTTTCCCACCGAAGGTGCTTAGCGACCGCGCCAATGAACTGTTTTGCCCACCGATAGCTCACCAAGGTATTGTTTTCCCACCGAAGTTGCCTAGCGACCGTGCCGACGGGATGTTTTGCCCACCAAAGGTGCACCAAGGTGCTGTTTTTCCCACCAAAGGTGCATAGGTACCGTGTCACTAAGCTGTTTTGCCCACCGAAGGTGCACCAAGGTGCTGTTTTTCCCACCGAAGATGCCTAACGACCCTGTCAACTGGCAGTTTTGCCCACAGAAGGTGCACAAAGGTGCTGTTTTTTCTGCCGAAGGTGTCTAGCGACCGTGCCGATCGGCTGTTTTGCCCACCGAACGTGAACCAACGTGTTATTTTGTCCACCGAAGTTGCCCAACGGGATGTTTTTCCCATCGAAGGTAACTAATGACTGTGCCGAAGTGCTGTTTTGCCCGCCGAGGTGCACCAACGTGTTGTTTTTCCCACCGAAGGTGCCTAGCGAACGTGCCTACGGGCTGTTTTGCCCACAAAAGGTGCACCAGGGTGCTTTTTTCCCCACCAAAAGTGCCTAGCGATTGTACCGACAAGCTGTTTTGCCACCGAAGGTGCACCAAGGTGCTGTTTTCCCCACCGAAGGTGCTTAGCGACTGTGTCAATGAGCTGTTTTGCCCACCGATTGTCCACCAAGGTGTTGTTTTTTCCATCGAAGGTGCCTAGCGACCGTGCCGACGGGATATTTTTCCCACCGAAGTTGCACTAAGGTGTTGTTTTTCCCATCGAAGGTGCCTAGTGACCATGCCAAGGGGCTGCTTTCCTACCGAAGGTGCACCAAGGTGTTGTTTTTCTCGCTAAAGGGGCCTAGCGACAGTGATAACGAGCTGTTTTCCCCACCGAAGGTGCACCAACGTGCTGTTTTTCCCACCAAAGGTGCCTAGCAACTGTGCCAACGG
>JAOQMS010056274.1:0-27233 GCA_027563885.1 Erythroxylum longipes | reverse complement strand
AATATTGTCCTTTCCACTACATCATGGAGGCTAGTTTATAGAGAATCGTGCTCTTTCCATTAATGTTAGATCATAAATGATTTTTAGCTTCAAAGTTTCTAACTTATACTAAGACATTATAGGTGAAAAGTGACTACTCCAAATCAAAGAGTTCAATGAGTGGTTCGACAAGGAATATGAAAATTCACATATTTAAAAATAAAAGGCGAAGTAAAGGCATGGCAAACTTTAAAAGATCTTTAGCTGCTCTCTTTGACAAGATATGGGGTTCTTATGTAAGGCTGGTGTTAGATGGATTGCTTGATCAAATTTGGTGCTCTTTTTAGCTTAAACTTTATTGAGAAAAAAAGCCTTATCCTTGTTTCTAAAGTTATGGGCTCTAATTTTGACCGTCTTGTCTAAACCGTTGGGTTAAGTTTAGTAATAGCTCTAATTTTGATCATATTATCTCAATTATTAGGTTACGTTTTGTAGTTTTTGATGCCATGGTACTTGTTACGTTCTTGATGAAGGTATTTACTGGATTTCACATAGCTAAAGTAATAATTGCTTATAAGTACAGAACTTTGCTATCAATAATTTATGGATGTTTTTAAATGATATTTGGTTACACAAAATGGATCTATCATCATTAGACTAGAGGACAAGTGAAAGTCACTAACAGGGAACCGAAAAGGGTAGTGGAAAAGATTGTGGAGCACTTAATTAAAGGTTAGTCTGTGGAAAATTTTGTTCTTTGCCTCACATTATTGATGCTAGTTTAAGAAAAATCGTGCCCTTTGAACTAATATTAGAACATAAAACATGTTTAGCTTCAAAGTTTCTTGATGTAATGCAAGACTATACAGGGTAAAAAGGAATACTCCAAATTAAAGAGTTTGATGAGTGGTTCGGCATGGCATATGAAAATTCTAATATGAAAAAATAAAAGGCAAAGTAAAGGCGTGGCTAATGTCAAAAGGTCTTTGACTGCTCTCTTTGACATGATAAGATGGTCTTACGTAAATTTGACGTTAGATGGATTCGTTGCGCAAATTTGTTGCTTTTTTAGCTTAAAGTCTAGTGAGCAAAAAAGCGTTATTCTTGTTTCTGAAGCTATGAGCACAAAGTTTAACCATCTTGTCTCAATCGCTGGGTTAACTTTGGTAGTTTCTGATGCTGGGGTACTTTTTAAGTTCCTGACGAAGCTATTTACTTGATTTGGCATAACTAGAATAATAACTGCTTATAAGTACAGAACTTTGCAACCAATAATTAATGGATGTGTTTAAATAATATTTGGTTACACAAAATGGCGAACATCTATCATCATTAGACCAGTGGACAAGTGGAAGTCACTGATAGGAAACCAAAAAGGATACTGGAAAAGATTGTGGAGAACTTAAGTATAGGTTGGTCTGTGGAAAATCTTGTCCTTTCCACCACATCATTGAGGCTAGTTTGTGGAGAATCGTGCTCTTTCCATTAATGTTAGACCATAAACAATTTTCAGCTTCAAAGTTTCTTCACTTAAACCAAGACATTATAGGTCAAAAGTGACTACTCCAAATCAAAGAGTAAGATGAGTGGTTCAACATGACATACTAAAATTCACATATTCATAATTAAATGGCAAAGTAAAGGTATGGCTATATTCAAAAGATCTTTAATTGTTCTTTTTGACATGATATGTTTCTCTTATGTAAGGTTGATGCTAGATGGATTCCCTGAGCAAATTTGGTGCACTTTTTAGCTTAACATTTAATGAGCAAAAAGCCTTATCATTGTTTTTGAAGGTATGAGCTCTAAATTTGACCATGTTGTTGCAATCGATGGGTCAAGTTTAGTAGTTTTTGATGCCCTAGTACTTTTTAATTTCATGATCAAGCTATTTATCTTATTTTAAGTAAATAAAGTAATAATTTCCAATAAGAATAGAACTTTGAAGTCGATAATTTATGGATGTTTTTAAATGATATTTGGTTACATAAAAAGGCTAGTATCTATCATCATTAGAGTAGTGGACAAGTGGAAGTCACTAAGAGGGAACCAAAAATGATACTAGAAAAGATTGTGGAGCAGTTAAGCACAGGTTGATCCGTGGAAAATCTTGTCCTTTGCACCACATCATTGAGGCTAGATTATGGAAAATCTTGCCCTTTGTAGCACATCATTGAGGCTAGATTATGGAAAATCTTACCCTTTTCCTTTAATATGTGAGCATAAACCTTTTTTAGCTTCCAAGTTTCTTAACTTAAACCAAAACTATATAGGTGAAAAGTGAATACTCCAACTCAAAGAGTTAGATGATTGGTTCGACATTGCATATGAAAATTCACATATTCAAAAATAAAAGGCAAAGTAAAGGCATGGATAGCTTCAAAAGATCTTTAACTGTACTGTTTAACATGATATGTTGCACTTATGTATGGTTGATGTTAGATGAATTCCCTAAGGAAATTTAGTGTTTTTTTTAGCTTAAAGTTTAATGAGCAAATCAAAATTTTCCTTGTTTCTGAAGCTGTGAGCTCTTATTTTGATCATCTTGTCTCAATTATTGGGTTAATTTTTTGTATTTTTTTATGCCATGGTACTTTTTAAGTTCTTGATGATGGTATTTACAGGATTTGACATAGCTAAAGTAATAATTGCTTATAAGTATAGAACTTTGCTATTAATAATTTATGGATGTTTTTAAATGATATTTGGTTACACAAAATGGATCTATCATCATTAGACTAGAGGAAAAGTGAAAGTCACTAATAGGGAACCGAAAAGGGCAGTGGAAAAGATTGTGGAGCACTTAATTAGAGGTTAATCTATGGAAAACTTTGTTCTTTGCCTCACATCATTGATGCTAGTTTACGAAAAATCGTGCCCTTTGAACTAATATTAGAACATAAAACATGTTTAGCATCAAGGTTTCTTGACTTAATACAAGACTGTACAGGTGAAAAGGGAATACTCCAAATTAAAGAGTTTGATGAGTGGTTCAGCGTGGCGTATGAAAATTCACAGATTCAAAAATAAATGGCAAAGTAAAGGCATGGCTAACGTCAAAAGGTCTTTGACTGCTCTCTTTGACATGATAAGATGGTCTTATGTAAAGTTGATATTAGATGGATTCGTTGAGCAAATTTGTTGCTTTTTTTAGCTTAAAGTCTAGTGAGCAAAAAGGCCTTATTCTTGTTTCTGAAGCCATGAGCACAGAGTTTGACCATCTTGTCTCAATCACCGGGTTAAGTTTGGTAGTTTCTGATGCTAGGGTACTTTTTAAGTTCTTGAAGAAGCTATTTACTTGATTTGGCATAACTAAAGTAATAACTGCTTGTAAGTACAGAACTTTGCAGCCAATAATTAATGGATGTGTTTGAATGATATTTGGTTACACAAAATGGATAACATCTATCATCATTAGACTAGTGGACAAGTGGAAGTCACTGATAGGGAACCAAAAAGGATACTGGAAAAGATTGTGGAGAACTTAAGAATAGGTTGGTCTGTGGAAAATCTTGTACTTTCCACCACATCATTGAGGCTAGTTTATGGATAATCGTGCTCTTTCCATTAATTTTAGAGCATAAACAATTTTTAGCTTCAAAGTTTCTTAACTTAAACCAAGACATTATAGCTGAAAAGTGAATACTCCAAATCAAAGAGTTAGATGAGTGGTTCGAAAAGGCATATGAAAATTCACGTATTCAAAAATAAAAGGCAAAGTAAAGGCAAGGTTAACTTTAAAAGGTATTTAGCTACTCTCTTTGACATGATATGGGGATCCTATGTAAGGCTGGTGTTAGATGGATTCCCTGAGTAAATTTGGTGCTCTTTTTAGCTTAAAATGTATTGAGCAAAAAAGTCTTGTCCTTGTTTCTGAAGATATGATCTCTAATTTTGACTGTCTTGTCTCAACCGTTGGGTTAAGTTTAGTAGTTTTTGATGCTTTGGAACTTTTTAGGTTCTTCACGAATCAATTTACATGATTTTACATAACTAAAGTAAAGATTGCTGTATAGAACTTTGCAACCAATAATTTAAGGATGTGTTTAAATGGTATTTGGTTACACAAAAAGGCTAACATCTATCATCGTTAGAGTAGTAAACAAATGGAAGTCGCTAACAGGGAACCAAAAAGGATACTGGAAAAAATTGGGGAGCACTTAAATAGACATTGTTCAGACAAAAATCTAGTCCTTTACACCACATCATTGAGGCTAGTTTATGGAAAATTTTGCCCTTTCCATTAATATTAGACCATAAACCATTTTTAGCTTTAAAGTTTCTTAACTTAAATGAAGACTTTATTGGTGAAAAGTACTCCAAAAAGGATACTGGAAAAGATTGTGGAGAACTTAAGTAGAAGTTGGTTTGTGGAAAAGCTTGTCCTTTTTCGCACACCGTTGAGGCTAGGTTACGGAAAATCTTACCCTTTCCATTAATATTAGGGCACAAAACATGTACAGGTTCAAAGTTTTTTTACTTAAACCAAGATTGCATAGGTGAAAAGTCAATACTCCAAATCAAAGAGTTTGATGAGTGGTTCGACAAGGCTTTTGAAAATTCACATTTTCAAAGTTAACAGGAAAATTAAAGGCATGGCTAACGTGAAAAGATCTTTGATTGCTCTCTTTGACATGATATGTTGCTCTTATGTAAAGTTGATGTTAGATGGATTCCCTGAGCAAATTTGGTGTTCTTTTTAGCTTAAAGTTTAATGAGTAAAAAAGCCTTATTCATGTTTCTGAAGCTATAAGATCTAATGTTGACCATCTTGTCTCAATCGCTGGGTTAAGTTTGGTAGTTTCTGATGCTAGGGTACTTTTTAAGTTCTTGATGAAGCTGTTTACTTAATTTGACATAACTAAAGTAATAACTCTTTATAAGTACAAATCTTTGCAACCAATAATTTATAGATGTTTTTAAATGATATTTGGTCACACAAAAAGTCTAGCATCTATCATCATTAGACCAGTGGACTACTGGAAGTCACTAATAGGGAACCAAAAAGGATACTTGAAAAGGTTGTGGAGCACTTAAGTGTAGGTTGATCTGCAGAAAATCTTGTCCTTTGCACCACATCATTTAGGCTAGTTTATGGAAAATCTTGCCCTTTCCATTAATATTAGAGCATAAAACATTTTTAGCTTCAATGTTTCTTGACTTAAACCAAGACTGTACAGGTGAAAATTCAATACTCCAAATCAAAGAGTTTGATGAGTGGTTCCACATGGCAAGTGATAATTCACATATTAAAAAATAAAAGGCAAACTAAAGGCTTGGCTAACGTCAAACGATCTTTGACTGTTCTCTTTGACATGATATGTTTCTCTTATATAAAGTTGATGTTCAATGGATTCCCTGAGCAAATTTATTGCTCTTTTTAGTAAAAAGTGTAGTGAGCAAAAAAGCCTTATCCTTGTTTCTGAAACTATGACCTCTAACTTTGACCATCTTGTCTCAATCACTGGGTTAAGTTTGGTAGTTTCTGATGCTAAGGCACCTTATAATAACGAAGCTATTTACTTGATTTGACATAACTAAAGCAATAACTGCTTATAAGTACAAAACTTTTCAACCAACAGTTTATGGATGTGTTTAAATGACATTTGGTTACACAAAATGGCTAACATATAGACCATTAGACTAGTGAACAAGTGGAAGTCACTGATAGGGATCCAAAAAGCATACTGGAAAAGATTGTTGAGCACTTAAATGTAGATTTATCTATGGAAAATCTTCTCCATTGCACTACATAAAAATAAGGGGCAACGTAAAGGCATGGCTAACTTCAAAAGATCTTTAACTCCTCTCTTTGACATGATATGTTGTTCTTATGTAAGGTTAAAGTTAGATGGATTCCCTGAGCAAATTTAGTGATCTTTTTATCTTAAAATTTCATAAGCAAAAAAGCCTTATCCTATCGGCTCTAATTTTGATTATCTCATCTCAATCACTGGGTTAAGTTTGGTAGTTTATGATCCTAGGGTACTTTTTAAGTTCTTAACGAAGCTAGTTACTTGTTTTGACATAACTAAACTAGTAACTCCTTATAAGTACAAATCTTTGCAACCAATAATTTATGGATGTTTTTAAATGATATTTGGTTACACAAAAGGCTAGCATCTATCATCATTAGACTAGTAGATAGCTGGAAGTCATCAATAGGGAACCAAAAAGGATATTGGAAAAGTTTGTGGAGCACTTAAGTGTAGGTTGATCTGCGGAAAATCTTGTCCTTTGCACCACATCATTTAGGCTAGTTTATGGAAAATCTTGTCCTTTCCATTAATATTAGAGCATAAAGCTTTTTTAGCTTCAAAGTTTCTTAACTTAAACCAGACTTTATAGGTGAAAAGTGACTACTCCAAATCAAAAAGTTAGATGAGTGGTTTGACAAGGCATATGAAAATTCACATATTCAAAAAAAAAGGCAAAGTAAAAGCAAGGCTAACTTTAAAAGGTCTTTAGCTGCTTTCTTTGACATGATATGGGGATCTTATGTGAGGTTGATGTTAGATGGATTCCCTGAGCAAATTTGGTGCTTTTTTTAGCTGAAAGTTCATTAAGTAAAAAAGCTTTAACCTTGTTTCTAAAGATGTGACCACTAATTTTGACCATCTTGTTTCAATTGCTAAGTAAAGTTTTGTAGTTTTTGATGTCATGTTACTTTCAAAGTTCTTGACAAAGCTATTTATATGATTTGAGATAACTAAAGTACTAATTGCTTATACGTACAGAACTTTGCAATCAATAATTTATGGATGCTTTTAAATTATATTTGGTTACACAAAATGGATTTAACATCATCAGACAAGAGAAATAGTGGAAGTCACTAACAAGGAACCAAAAAGGACATTGGAAAATTTTATGGAGCACTTAAGTATGGGTTGGTATGTGGAAAATTTTTATCATTTGCAGCACATCTTTGAAGCTAGTTTTCAAAAAATCTTGCCCCTTCTGTTAATATTAGAGCATAAAACATTTTTCGCTTCAAAGTTTCTTGACATAAACCAAGATTGTATAGGTGAAAAGTGAATACTCCAAATCAAAGTGTTTGATGAGTGGTTCGCCATGCCATTTGAAAATTCACATATTGAAAAATAAAAGGCAAACTAAAGGCTATTGTCAAAATATCTTTGAATGCTCTCTTTGACATGGTATGTTGTTGCTCTTTAGTAAAGTTAATGTTAGATGGATTCCCTCAGCAAATTTGTTACTCGTTTTGGCTTAAAGTTTAGTGAGCAAAAAAGACTTATCCTTGTTTTTGAAACTATGAGCTCTAATTTTGACCATCCTATCTCAATCACTAGGTTAAGTTGGGTAGTTTCTGATGCTAGGGTACTTTCTATGTTCTTGACGAAGCTATTTACTTGATTTGACATAACTAAAGTAATAACTGCTTATAAGTACAGAACCTTGCAACCAATAATTTTTGGATGTTTTAAAACTATATTTGGTTACGCAAAATGGATCTTTGATTCATTAGTCTAGTGGACAAGTGGAATTCACTAATAGGGAACTAAAAAGGATAGTGGAAAAGATTGTGAAGCACTAAAGTGCAGATTCATTTGTGGAAAATCTTATCCTTTGCACCACATCATTGAGGCTAGTTTGTGGAAAATCTTGTCCTTTCCATCAATATTAGAGCATAAACCATTTTTACCTGCAAAGTTTCTTAACTTAAAGCGATTCTTTATAGGTGAAAAGTGAATACTCCAAATCAAAGAGTTAAGAGTTGTTCGACACAGATTATGAAAATTCACATATTCTAAAATAAAAGGCAAAGTAAAGGCATGGCTATGTTCAAAATATCTTTAACTGCACTCTATGACATGATATGTTCCTCTTATGTAAAGTTAATGTTAGATGGATTCCCTGAGCAAAATTTCATCTCTTTCTAGCTTAAAGTTTAATGAACAAAAGGCCTTTATTCTTGTTTCTGATGCTTCGAGCTCTAACTTTGACTATCTTCCCTCAATCGATGGGTTATGTTTTGCAGTTTCTAATGCTAGGGTACTTTTTAAGTTCTTGACGAAGTTATTTGCTTGATTTGACATAAATAAACTTATAATTGCTTATAAGTACAGAACTTTGCAACCAATAATTTATGGCTAAAATCTGTCATCATAAGGCTAATGGATAAGTGGAAGTCACTGATAAGGAACCAAAAAAGATACTATAAAAGATTGTGGAGCACTAAAGTACAGGTTGTTCTGTGGAAAATATTTTCCTTTACACCACATCGTTGAGCTGGTTTATGGAAAATCTTGCCCTTTGCATTAATATTAGAGCATAAACCATTTCTAGCTTCAAAGATTCTTAACATAAACTAAGAAAATATAGGAAAAAGTGAATACAAATCAAAGTGTTAGATGAGTGGTTCGACATGGCACATGAAAATTCACATATTCAAAAGTAAAACGCAAAGTAAAGGCATGGCTAACTTCAAAAGGTCTTTAACTGCTCTCTTTGACATGATATGTTACTCTGATGTAAGGTTGATGTTAGATGGATTCCCTGAGCAAATTGGTGCTCTTTTTAGCTTAAAATTTCAACAAAAATTCCTTATCCTTGTTTCTGAAGCTATGGGCTCTAATTTTGATTATATCATCTCAATTGCTGGGTTAAGTTTGGAAGTTTTTAATGCGAGAGTACTTTTTGATGAAGCTATTTACTTGATTTGTTATAACAAAACTAATAATTGTTTACGAGTACAGAACTTTGGAACTAATAATTTTTTATTGTGTTTAAATTATATTTCGTAAGACAAAAAGGATCTATCATCATTAGAGTAGTGGATAAGGGGGAACCAAAAAGGACATTGGAAAACATTGTGGAGCACTTAAGTAAAGGTTGGCATGTGGAAAATCTTGTCCTTTGCACCACATCGTTGAGGCTAGTTTGTGGAAAATCTTGCCCTTTCCATTAATATTATAGCAATAAGCATTTTTACCTTCAAAGTTTCTTAACTTAAACCGAGACTTTAAAGGTGAAAAATGAATACTTCAAATCAAAGAGTTAGATGAGTGGTTCGACATGGCATATGAAAATTCACATATTCAAAAATAAAAGGCAAAGTAAAGGCATGGATAATTTCAAAATATCTTTAGCTGCTCTCTTTCACATGATGTGTTCCTCTTATGTAAAGTTGATGTTACATGGATTCCCTGAGCAAATTTGATGCTCTTTTTAGCTTAAATTTTAATGAGCAAAAATCCTTATTCTTGTTTCTGAAGCTATGAGCTCCAATTTTGACCATCTTATCTCACTCGTTGGGTTAAGATTGGTAGTTTCTAATGCTACTGTTATTTTTAAGTTCTTGACGAAGCTACTTGCATGATTTCAAATAACTAAAGTAATAATCATTATTAGAGTAGTGGACAAGGGGGAGTCACTGATATGGAACCAAAAAGGATACTAGAAAAGATTGTGTAGCACTTAGGTATAAGTTGGTATGTGGAAAATCTTGTCCTTTGCATCAATATTAGAGCCTAACCATTTTTAGCTTCAAAGTTTCTTAAGCTAAACCAAGACATTATAGGTGAAAAGTGAATACACCAAATTAAAGAGTTAGATGAGTGGTTTAACATGGCATATGAAATCTCACATATTCAAAAATAAAAGGCAAAGTAAAGGCATGGCTAAATTCAAAAGATCTTTAACTGCTCTCTTTGATATGATATGTTGCTCTTATGTAAGGTTGATGTTAGATCGATTCCCTAAGCAATTTGGTGCCCTTTGTACCTTAAAATTTCATGAGAAAAAAAGCCTTATCCATGTTTCTAAAGCTATGGGCTCTAATTTTGACCATCTTGTCTCAATCGCTGGATTAAGGTTAGTAGTTTTTGATGTTGTGGTACTTTTTAAGTTGTTGATGAAGCTACTTACATAATTTTACATAACTAAAGTAGTAATTGCTGATAAGTACAGAACTTGGCTGCTAATAATTTATGGATGTGCTTAAATGATATTTGGTTACACAAAAAGGCTAGCATTTATCATCATTAGAGTAGTGGACAAGTGGAAGTGATTGATACGGAACCACAAAGGATACTGCAAAAGATTGTGGAGCACTTTGGTACAGGTTGGTCTATGGAAAATCTTTTCCTTTGCTCCATATCATTGAGGCTAGTTTATGGAAAATCATGTCCTTTCCATTAATATTAGAGCAAAAACCATTTTTAGCTTCAAAGTTTGTTAATTGCGGACTTTTTAAGTTCTTGATGAAGCTATTTACTTGATTTGACATAACTAAAGTAATAACTGCTTATAAGTACATAACTTTTTAACCAATAATTTATGGATGTGTTTTAATGACATTTGGTTACACAAAATGGCTAACATCTATCATCATTAGACTAGTGAACAAGTGCAAGTCAGTAATAGGGAACCAAAAAGGATACTGGAAAAGATTGTGGAGCACTTAGGGGCAGGTTGGTTTGTGGAAAATCTTGTCCTTGGCACCACAGCATTAAGGCTAGTTTATGGAAAATCTTGTCCTTTTCATTAATATTAGGGCATAAACCATTTTTAACTTCAAAGTATCTAGGAAATTTTTTAAGTTAAATCAAGACATTATAGGTGAAAAGTAAATACTCCAAATGAAAGAGTTAGATGAGTGGCTCGACATGACATATGAAAATTCACATATTCAAAAATAAAAGACAAAGTAAAGGCATGGCTAAATTCAAAAGATCTTTAATTGATATCTTTGACATTATTTGTTGCTTCTATGTAAGGTTGATGTTAGATGGATTCCCTGAGCAAATTCGGTGCATTTTTAGCTTAAAGCTTAATGAGCAAAGAAGCCTTATGCTTGTTTTTGAAGCTTTGAGCTCTAATTTTGCCCATCTTGTCTCAATCGCTAGTTTTTTGGTAGTATCTGATGCTAGGGTACCTTTAAGTTCCTAAGAAAGCTATTTACTTGATTTGACAAAACTAAAGTAATAATTGAATATAAGTACAGAACTTTGCATCCAACAATTTGTGATGTGTTTAAATGATATTTGGTTTCACAAAAAGGCTAGCATCTATCATCATTAGGGTTTTAGACAAGTGGAAGTCACTTATAGGGAACCAAAAAGAATACTGGAAAAGATTGTAGAGCTCTTTGGTGCAGGTTAGTCTGTGTAAATTCTTGCTTTTTTCACCACTTCATTGAGGCTTATTTATGGAAAATCTTACCCTTTCCATTAATATTAGAGCAACAAGCATTTTTACCTTCAAAGTTTTTTATCTTAAACTGAGACTTTAAAAGTGAAAAATTAATACTGCAAATCAAAGAGTTAGATGAGTAGTTCGACATGGCATATGAAAATTCATATATTCAAAAAATAAAAGGCAAAGTGAAGGCATGGCTAACTTCAAAAGATCTTGAACTGCCCTCTTTGACATGATATGTTGCTTTGATGTAAGGTTGATGTTAGATGGAATCCCTGAGCAAATTTCTTGCTCGTTTTAGCTTAAAGTTTAATGAATAAAATGGCTTATTGTTGTTTCTGAAGCTATGAGCTCTGTTCTTGACCATCTTGTCTCAATTACTGTGTTAAGTTTGGTAGTTTCTATTGCTAGGTGACTTTTTAAGTTCTTGACTAAGCTATTTACTTGATTTCACATAACTAAAGTCATAACTACTTAAAGGTCCAAAACTTTGCAGCCAATAAGTTATGGATGTGTTTAAATGCTATTTGGTTACACAAAATGGATAGCATCTATCAACATTAGACTAGTGAACAAGTGAAGACACCGATGGGGAACCAAAAGAGGATATTGGAAAAGATTGTGGAGCACTTAGGTATAGGTTGGTCTGTGGAAAATCTTGTCCTTTGCACCACATCATTGAGGATACTTTATGTTAAATCATGTCTTTTCCATTAATATTCGAGCATAAACCATTTAAAGCTTCAAAGTTTCTTAACTTAAACCAAGAATTTATTAGTGAAAAGAGAATACTCCAAATCCAAGAGTTAGATGAGTGATTCGACATGGCATATAAAAATTCACATATTCAATAATAAAAGCCAAAGTAAAGGCATGGCTAACTTCAAAAGATCTTTAACTGATCTCTTTGACATGATATGTTTCTTCTATGTAAGGTTGATGTTAGATGGATTCCCTCAACAAATTTGGTGCTTTTTAAACCTAAAGTTTAATGAGTAAAAAAGTCTTATGCTTGTTTCTGAAGCTATGAGCTCTAATTTTGGCCATCTTGTCTCAATCACTGAGTTTTTCGTAGTTTCTTATGCTAGGGTAGTTTTTAAGTTCTTGAGGAAGCTATTCACTTGATTTTACATAACTAAACCAATAACTGCTTATAAGAGCAGAACTTTGCAACCAATAATTTATAGCTGTGTTTAAAATGATATTTGGTTACACAAAATGGCAAACATCTATCATCATTAGACTAGTGAACAAATGCAAGTCACTGATAAGGAACCAAAAAAGATACTAGAAAAGATTGTGAAGCACTTAGGTACAGGTTGGTCTGAGGAAAATCTTGTCCTTGGCACCATATCATTGAGGCTAGTTTATGGAAAATCTTATCGTTTGCATTAATATTGGGGCATAAACCATTTTTAGCTTCGAAGTTTCTTAAGCTAAACCAAGAATTTTGTTAAATTAGGCTAAGATATTATGGGTGAAAACTAAATACTCCAAATCAAAGAGTTAGATTAGTGGTTCGACATGACATATGAAAATTCACATAATCAAAAATAAATGACAAAGTAAAGGCATGGCTAACTTCAAAAGATCTTTAACTAATCTCTTTCACATGATATGTTGCTTCTATGTAAGGTTGATGTTAGATGGATTCCCTGAGCAAATTTGTTGCATTTTTATCTTGAAGTTTCATGTGCAAAAAATCCTTATGCTTGTTTCTGAAGCTTTGACCTCTAGTTTTGACCATCTTGGCTCAATCGCTGGTTTTTTGGTAGTTTTTGATGCGAGGGTACTTTTTAAGTAAAGAACTTTGCAACCAATAATTTATGGATATTTTTAAATGATATTTGGTTACGCAAAATAGATCTATCATTGTTAGACTATTGGACATCTAGAAGTCACTAAAATGGAACCAAAAAGGACACTCGAAAAGGTTGTGGAGCAGTTAAGTATAGGTTGATCTGCGAAAAGTAAATACTCCAAATCAAAGGGCTAGATGAGTGGTTTGACATGGCATATGAAAATTCACATATCCAAAAATAAAAGGGAACGTAAAGGCATGGCTAACTTCAAAAGATCTTTAACTCCTCTCTTTGACATGATATGTTGCTCTTATGTAAGGTTGAAGTTCGATGGATTCCCTAAGCAAATTCGGTGATCTTTCTAACTTAAAATTTCTTGAGCAAAAAAGCCTTATCCTTGTTTTTAAAGCTATGGACTCTAATTTTGATTATCTCATCTCAATTGTTGGGTTAAGTTTGGTAGTTTCTAATGTTAGGGTACTTTTTAAGTTCTTGACAAAGCTATTTACTTGATTTGACATAACTAAGGTAATAATTGTTTATAGTTATAGAACTTTGTAGTAATAATTTATGGATGTGTTTAAATGAAATTTGGTTACACAAAAAGGATACTGGAAAAGATTGTGGAGTACGTAGATACAGGTTGGTCTATGGAAAATCTTATCTTTTGCACCACAGCATTGAGGCTACTTTATGGCAAATCATGTCCTTTCCATTGATATTATAGCATAAATGATTTTTAGCTTCAAAGTTTCTTAACTTAAACCAAGACTTTATACGTGAAAAGATAATACTCCAAATCAAAGAGTTACATGAGTGATTCGACATGGCATATGAGAATTCACATATTCAAAATTAAAGGCAATGTAAAGGATACTGGAAAAGATTATGGAGCACTTAGGTATAGGTTGGTATGTGGAAAATCTTATCCTTTGCACACATCATTGAGGCTAGTTTATGGAAAATCTTGTCCTTTGCATTAATATTAGAGCATAAACCATTTTTAGATCCAAAGTTTCTTAAGCTAAACCAAGACATTATATGTGAAAAGTGAATAATCCAAATCAAAGAGCTAGATGAGTGGTTTGACATGGCATATGAAAATTTACATATTCAAAAATAAATGACAATATAAAGGCATGGATATCTTCAAAAGATCTTTAACTCCTCTCTTTGACATGATATGTTGCTCTTATGTAAGGTCAAAGTTAGATGGACTCCCTGAGCAAATTTGGTGATCTTTTTATCCTAAAATTTCTTCAGCCAAAAAGCCTTATCCTTGTTTTTAAAGCTATGGGCTCTAATTTTGATTATCTCATCTCATTCGTTGGGATAAGTTTGGTTCTGATGCTAGGGTACTTTTTAAGTTCTTGACAAAGCAATTTTCTTAATTTGACATAACTAAAGTAATAATAGCTTATAAGTACAGAATTTTGCAGCCAATAATTTGTTGATGTGTTTAAAATATATTTGGTTACATAAAATGGCTACCATCTATCATCATTAGACTAGTGAACAAGTGGAAGACACTAATAATGAACCAAAAAAAAGATATTGGAAAAGATTGTGGAGCACTTAGGTACAAGTTGGTCTGCGAAAAATCTTTTCCTCTGCACCACATCATTAAGGCTAGTTTACGAAAAATCTTGTCCTTTATAGTAATATTAGAAAATAAACCATTTTTAGCTTCAAAGTTTCTTAAGTTAAATCAAGACATTATAGGTGAAAAGTGAATACTCCAAAACAAAGGGTTAGATGAGTGGCTCAACATGGCATATGAAAATTCACATATTAAAAAATAAAAGGCAAAGTAAATGCATGGCTAACTTCAAACGATCGTTAACTGCTCTCTTTGACATGAGATCTTACTCATATGATTCATCTTCTTGAGACATGTTTATAAACTACAAAATGTTAGTGAACAAAAAAAAAAAAACAATACGGAGCTCACCACTCAACCTCACCTGTATACACTCAATAGATGCCAAACCACTTATGTATCACACAAAAATTGGCTTTTTTCTATAATGCAAATACTCTTGCCTTTTACCACTCAACTTGCTTTCTATAGTATCCTTAATCGAAACAAGACACAATCAAATAGAAGCAATCAAACCAAGTGGCAGACAAGACTCTAATCCCAAAATAAAATTCTCAAAGAATCCAAAAGGTAAAATAGGGTGTGGAAAATAAACAAGAAGTAAAGGAGACGAATATGCAAAAGGAAAGAAAAATGATGGGAAAGTGGAGAAAGTTAGAAACCAAGTACGGGAAAAATTGTATAAAGAATGAATTAAGGAAGTGATTACCTTAAGGAAAGTCACAAACTTGAAGCAAAAGAAAGCTGAATCAGGCAAGAAATAAAATAGGAAACTAAAGGCAAAATAGGAAAGTAATTGAAATAGGAAAGTGAAACTAGGAAAGTAAGCAAGTTCCAAGCAATACAAAATAGGAAATTACTTACAATTCAAGCAATAGGAAAGATGTTATCTTTACTCGATTGCAATTAGGAAAGTAGCGAATTTGGACTCCACTTCTCTAGAAATTGCAACACACACACTCTGATTTTTTTCTTCTTTTTTGATGAATTTCTTCTTTTTGCTCTTTTTTGATGTATTTCTTTTTTCTCTTTTTTTGACTTCTACTTCTTTTTTTTCAGAAGCTGGACACTCTCAAATTTCAACTTAGTGTAACTTGCTCTAGAAAGCTTGGATTTGAATGATTCCAAAATGAGGAGAAAGAAGAGATTCTAAACTTGAAGAAATACCTATTAGTCAACCAAAAACTCAAACAAAAAGTGAACAAAATAGTGGATGAAAAATGGATAGAGAAGAGGAACAAAAATAAACAACAAAAGGATAGTTATTTGAGATCTAGCAACCAAAATGCTCTGATACCAAATGATGGGAGACCCAATAAGAACTTGTCCTAGGGAACCTTCAACAAGATGGAACTATGCCTGAGAACGATTAGAATCAAACACACACAAAAGCACAAGAAACAAAGTTGAAAAGATAAAAATAGAACATAAAGAGAAAAGGGGTTAGAAGAATGGTGTTCAATGGAAAGAACCCTAAGAGAACCTGTATCTTAGAACCCTAGAAAGAATGTTGGTCAATGGAAAGAACCCTAAGAGAACTTGTCTCATAGAACTCTAACCTTGGGACGCCACAAAGGAAGACCACTCCTTCGATAAATCAAGTATTCTCAAAGAATACAAAGAAAGCATGAATGCTCCTAGTAATACTCAACAATATTTCTAAATGAAAAAATCCCCTTCCAAAGTATATAGAGGGGGCCTATTTATAGGAAAACTTCCTAACTTAATGTCCTAAAGAAGAAACTAAATAAAAGGAAACAAATCAATCCCTAAAAGGAAGCAAAATAAACTTATAAAGGTGTTGACTAAATGACCTTCTTTGAAGGAAAACAAAAAGGAAACTAATTAAAACATGGTCTAAACATATTGGACCTTATAGATCACTTCCTTCTCTTTATTTTTAAGTGACACATGGTTGTCACGTGGTATTTTAAATGAATTCTCCCAATTAGACTTCATGTGGACCTTTGGACACTTCATATTGGGCTTTAAGGATGTGTTTTTGGTAGTTTCTGATGCTAGGTTACTTTTTAAGATTTTGACGAAGCTATTTACCTAATTTGACATAACTAAAGTAATAGTTGCTTATAAGTACAGAACTTTGCAACCAATAATCTATGGATGTGTTTAAATGAGATTTGGTTACACAAAATGGATAACATCGATCATCATTAGACTAGTGAACAAGTGGAAGACACTGATAGGGGACCAAAAAGGATACTGGAAAAAATTGTGGAGAACTTTAGTACAAGTTGGTCTAGGGAAAGTTTTATCCTTTGCACCACATCATTGAGGCTAATTTATGGAAAATCTTGCCCATTCAATTAATATTAGAGCAACAAGCTTTTTTACCTTTAAAGTTTCTTAACTTAAACTAAGACTTTAAAGGTGAAAAATGAATACTCCAACTCAAAGAGTTAGATGAGTGGTTCGATATGGCATATGAAAATTCACATATTCAAAAATAAAAGGCAAAGTAAAGGCATGGTTAACTTCAAAAGATCTTTAACTGCTCTCTTTGACATGATATGTTGCAAGATTGATGTTAGATCGATTCCCTAAGCAAATTTGGTGCATTTTTAGCTTAAAGTTTAAAGAGAGAAAAAGTCCTATGCTTGTTTTTGAAGCTTTGAGCCCTAATTTTGACCATCTTGTCTCAATCCCTAGGTTTTTGGTAGTTTCTGAAGCTAGGTTACTTTTTAACTTTTTGATAAAGCTATTTACCTTATTTGACATAACTAAAGTAAGAATTGCTTATTGAATTTTGTAGTCAATAATTTATGGATGTGCTTAAATGATATTTGGTTACACAAAATGGCTAACATCTATCATCATTAGACTAGTAAACAAGTGGAAGACACTGATAGGGAACCACAAAGGATACTGGAAAAGATTATGGAGCACTTAAGTATAGGTTGGTCTGTGTAAAATCTTTTCCTTTACACCACATCATTGAGGCTAGTTTATGGAATATCTTGTCTTTTGCATTAATATTAGAGCATAAACCATTTTAAGTTTCAAAGTTTCTTAAATTAAATTGAGACATTATAGGTGAAAAGTGAATACCCCAAATCAAAGAGTTAGATGAGTGGCTCAACATGGCATATGAAAATTCACATATTCAAAAATAAAAGGCAAAGTAAATGCATGGCTAACCTCAAAAGATCTTTAACTTCTCTCTTTGACAAGATATGTTGCTCTTATGTAAGGTTGATGTTAGATGGGTTCCCTAAGCAAATTTGGTGCTCTTTTTAGCTTAAAGTTTGATGAGCGAAAAAGTCCTATGCTTGTTTCTGAAGCTTTGAGCTCTAATTTTGACCATCTTGTTTCAATCACTGGGTTTTTGGTAGTTTCTAATGCTAGGTAACTTTTTAAGTTTTTGATGAAGCTATTTACCTTATTTGACATAACTAAAGTAATAATTGCTTATAAGTACAGAACTTTGCAGCCAATAATTTATGGATGTGCTTAAATGATATTTGGTTACACAAAATGGCTAACATCTATCTTCATTAGACTAGTGAAGAAGTGGAAGACATTGATAGGGAACCAAAAAGGATACTGAGAAAGATTGTGGAGCACTTAAGTACAGATTGGTATGTGGAAAATCTTTCCCTTTGCACCACATCATTGAGGCTAGTTTATGGAAAATCTTGTCTTTTGCATTAATTTTAGAGCATAAACTATTTTTAGCTTCAAAGTTTCTTAAGTTAAACTGAGACGTTATTGGTGAAAAGTGAATACTCCAAATAAAAGAGTTAGATGAATGGCTCGACATGACATATGAAAATTCACATATTCATAAATAAAAGGGAAAGTAAATGCATGGCTAACTTCCAAATATCTTTAACTTGTCTCTTTGACATGATATGTTGCTCTTATGTAAGGTTGATGTTAGATGGGTTCCCTAAGCAAATTTGGTGCTCTTTTTAGCTTAAAATTTCATGAGCAAAAAAGCCCTATGCTTGTTTCTGGATCTTTGAACTCTAATTTTGACCATCTTGCCTCAATAGCTGTGTTTTTGGTAGTTTTTGATGCTAGGATGCTTTTTAAGTTCTTGACGAAGCTAGTTACCTTATTTGACATAACTAAAGTAATAATTGCTTATAAGTATAGAACATTGTAACCAATAATTTATGGATGTGTTTAAATGATATTTGGTTACACAAAATGGATAGTATCTATCATCGTTAGACTGGTGAACAAGTGGAAGACACTGATAGTGAACCAAAAAGAATACTAGAAAAGATTGTGGAGCACTTAGGTATAAGTTGGTTTGTGGAAAATCTTTTCCTTTGCACCACATCATTGAGGCTAGTTTATGGAAAATCTTGTCCTTTGCATTAATATTAGAGAATAAACCATTTTTATCTTCAAAGTTTCTTAAGTTAAACAAAGACATTATAGGTGAAAAGTGAATACTCCAAATCAAAGAGTTAGATGAATGGTTCAACATGGCTTGTAAAAATTCACATATTCAAAAATAAAAGGCAAAGTAAAGGCATGGCTAACTTCAAAAATTCTTTAACTGATCTCTTTGACATGATATGTTGCTTCTATGTAAGGTCAATGTTAGATCGATTCCCTGAGCAAATTTATGTTTTTTTAGCTTACAGGTTAATGAGCAAAAAAACCTTATGCTTGTTTCTAAAGCTATGAGCTTTAATTTTGGCCATCTTGTCTCAATCGCTGCGTTTTTGGTATAGGGTACTTTTAAGTTCTTAACGAAGCTATTTACTTGATTTGACATAACCAAAGTAATAACTACTTTTAAGTATTGAACTTTTCAACCAATACTTTATGGATGTGTTTAAATGACGTTTGGTTTCACAAAATTGCTAACATCTATCATCATTAGATTAGTGAACAAGTGGAAGTCATTTAATAGGGAACCAAAAATGATACTGGAAAAGATCGTGGAGCACTTAGGAATAGGTTGGTCTGTGGATAATCTTGTCCTTTGCATGATATCATTGAGGGTAGTTTATGGAATATCATGTCCTTTGCATTAATATTAGGGCATAAACAATTTTTATCTTCAAAGTATCTTAAGTTTAACCAGGAATTTTCTTAAGTTAAACCAAGACATTAAATTTGAAAAGTGAATACTCCAAATCAAGGAGTTAGATGAGTGGTTCGATATGGCATATGAAAATTTACAATTTCAAAAATAAAAGACAAAGTAAAGACATGGCTAACTTCAAAAGATCTTTAACTACTTTCTTTGACATGAAATGTTGCTTTTATGTAAGGTTGATGTTTGATTGATTCTCTAAGCAAATTGGTGCTCTTTGTTGCTTAAAATTTCATGAGCAAAAAAGACTTATCCTTGTTTCTGAAGCTATGGGCTCTAATTTTGATTATCTCATCTCAATCGCTAGGTTAAGTTTGGTAGTTTATGATTCTAGGGTACTTTTTAAGTTCTTGACGAAGCTATTTACTTGATTTGACATAACTAAACTACTAATTGTTTATAAGTACAAAAAATTGCAGCTAATAATTTATGATTGTGTTTAAAGGATATTTGGTTTTACAAAATGGATCTATCATCTTTAGATTAGCAGACAAGTGGAAGTCACTAACAAGGAACCAAAGAGGAAATTGGAAAACATTGTGGAGCACTTAAGTATAGGTTGATCTGTGAAAATTCTTGTCATTTGCACCACATCATTAGGGTTAGTTTATGAAAAATCTTGTCCCTTCCATTAAAATTAGAGCATAAACCATTTTTAGCTTCAAAGTTTCTTAACTTAAACAAAGACATTCCAAATGAAAAGTGAATAATCTAAATCAAAGAGTTAGATGAGTGGTTTGACATGCCATATAAAACTTCACATATTCAAAAATAAATGGCAAAGTAAAGGCATGGCTAACTTCAAATGATCTTTAATTGATCTCTTAGACATTATATGTTGCTCCTATGTAAGGTTAATGTTAGATGGATTGCCTGAGAAAATTTGGTGCTACTTTAGCTTAAAGTTTGTCGAGTAAAAAAGCCTTATACTTGTTTCTGAAGCTATGAGTAGAATTTTGGCCATCTTGTCTCAATCGCTGCGTTTTTGGTATAGGGTACTTTTTAAGTTCTTGATGAAGGTATTTACTTGATTTGACATAACTAAAGTAATAATTGCTTATAAGTACAGAGCTTTGCAACCAATAATTTATGGATGTGTTTAAATGATATTCATCTACACAAAATGGCTAGCATCTATCATCATTAAACTAGTGAAAAGTGGAAGTCATTGATAGGGAACCAAAAAGGATACTAGAAAAGATTGTGGAGCACTTAAGTAGAGGTTGGTATGTGGAAATTCTTGTCCTTTGCACCACATCGTTGAGGCTAGGTTATGGAAAATCTTGCCCTTTCCATTAATATTAGAGCAATAACTATTTTTACCTTCAAAGTTTCTTAACTAAAATTGAGACTTTAAAGGTGAAAACTGAATACTCCAAATCAAAGAGTTAGATGAGTGGCCTGACATGGCATATGAAAATTCACATATTCAAAAGTAAAAGGAAAAGTAAAGGCATGGATAACTTCGAAAGACCTTTAACTGCTCTCCTTCACATGATATGTTCCTCTTATGTAAAGTTGATGTTACGTGGATTCCCTGAGCAAGTTTGGTGCCCTTTTTAGCTTAAAGTTTAATGAGCAAAAATCCTTATTCTAGTTTCTTAAGCTATAAGCTCTAATTTTGACCATCTTGTCGCAATCGCTGGTTTAAGATTGGTAGTTTATGATGTTAGGGTAATTTTTAAGTTCTTGACAAAGACATTTACACAATTTCACATAACTAAAGTGATAATATTAGAGCATAAACCATTTTTAGCTTCAAAGTTTCTTAAGTTAAACCAAGACATTATAGGTGAAACGTTAATACTCTAAATCAAAGAGTTAGATCAGTGGTTCGACATGGCATATGAAAATTCACATATTCAAAAATAAATGGAAAAGCAAAGGCATGGCTAACTTCAAAATATCTTTAATTGCTCACTTTGAAATGATTTGCTACTCATATGTAAGGTTGATGTTATGTGGATTCCCTAAGCAAATCTGGTGCTCCTTTTAGCCTAAAATTTCATGAGCAAAAAAGCCTTATCCTTTATTCTGAAGTTATGGGCTCTAATTTTGACCACTTTTTCTCAATAGCCGGATTAAGTTTAGTGGTTTTTGATGCTCTGGTACTTTTTAAGTTGTTGACGAAGCTACTTACATAAATTTGCATAACTAAAGTAATAATTGCTTATAAGTACATAACTTTGTAGCTAATAATTTATGGATGTGTTTAAATGATATTTGGCTACACAAAAAGGCTAGCATCTATCATCATTAGAGTAGTGGACAGGTGGAAGTCATTGATAGGGAACCAAAAAGGATACTGGAAAAGATTGTAGAGCATTTAGGTACAGGTTGGTTTGTGGACAATCTTGTCCTTTGCACCACATCATTGAGGCTAGTTTATGGAAAATCTTGCCCTTTCCATTAATATTAAAGCAATAAGCATTTTTACCTTCAAAGTTTCTTAACTTCAACTAAGACTTCAAAGGTGAAAAATGAATACTCCAAATCAAAGAGTTAGATGAGCGGTTCAACATGGCATATGAAAATTCACATATTCAAAAATAAAAGGCAAAGTAAAGGCATGGCTAACTTCAAAAGATCTTTAACTGCTCTCTTTGACATGATATGTTTCTCCTAAGTAAGATTGATGTTAGATGGATTCCTTGAGCAAATTTAGTGCATTTTTAGATTAAAGTTTAATGAGCTAAAAAGTCCTATACTTGTTTCTGAAGCTTTGAGCTCTAATTTTGATCGTCTTGTCTCAATCGCTGGGTTTTTGGTAGTTTCTGATGCTAGGTTACTTTTTAAGTTCTTTACGAAGCTATTTACCTTATTTGACATAACTAAAGTAATAATTACATATAAATACAAAACTTTGCTAACAATAATGTATGGATGTGTTCAAATGATATTTGGTTACACAAAATGGCTAACATCTATCATCATTAGACTAGTGAACAAGTGGAAGACACTGATAGGGAACCAAAAAGGATACTAGAAAAGATTGTGGAGCATTTAGGTATAGGTTGGTTTGTAGAAAATCTTTTCCTTTACACCACAACATTGAGCCTAGTTTATGGAAAATCTTGTCCTTTGCATTAATATATGAGGATAAACCATTTTTAGCTTCAAAGTTTCTTAAGTTAAATCAAGACATTATAGCTTAAAAGTGAATACTCCAAATCAAAGAGTTAGATGAATGGTTCAACATGTCATATAAAAATTCACATATTCAAAAATAAAGCACCAGTAAAGGCATGGATAACTTCAAAAGATCTTTAGCTGATCTTTTTGACATGATATCTTGCTCCTATGTAAGGTTGATGTTAGATGGATTCCCTGAGCAAATTTGGTGTTTTTTAGCTTAAAGTTTAATAAGCAAAAAAGCCCTATGCTTGTTTCTGAACCTTTGAGCTCTAATTTTGGCCATCTTGTCTCAATCGCTAGGTTTTTGGTAGTCTCTGATGCTAGGGTACTTTTTAAGTTCTTGACGAAGCTACTTACATGATTTGGCATAACTAAAGTAATAATTGCTTATAAGTACAGAACTTTGCACCCAATAATTTATGGATGTGTTTAAATGATATTTGGCTACACAAAAAGGCAAAGTAAAGGCATGGCTAACTTCAAAAGATCTTTAATTTCTCTCTTTGACATGATATGTTGGTCTTATGTAAGGTTGATGCTAGATGGATTCCCTGAGCAAATTTGGTGCCCTTTTTAGCTTAAAATATCATGAACAAAAAAAAGCCTTATCATTGTTTCTGAAGCTATAGGCTCTCATTTTGACCATCTTGTCTCAATTACAAGATTAATTTTAGTAGTTTTGATGCTCTGATACTTTTTATTTTATTGACGAAGATACTTTCATAATTTTACATAACTAGGGTAATAATTACTTATAAGTACAGAGCTTTGCAGCTAATAATTTATGGATTTGTTTAAATGATATTTGGTTACACAAAAAGGCTAGAATTTATCGTGATTAGAGTAGTGGACAAGTGGAAGTCACTAACAGGGAACTAAAAAGGATACTGGAAAAGATTGTCAAGCAGTTAAGTACAGGTTGATCTGTGGAGCACTTAATTATAGGTTGGTCTGTGGAAAGTTTCCATTAATAATTTCTTGTTTTTGAAGCAATAAGCTCTAATTTTGACCATCTTGTTTCAATTGTTGGGTTAGGTTTGGTAGTTTTCGATGCTAGGGTACTTTTTAAGTTCTGGATGAAGTTATTTACTTGATTTAACATAACTAAAGTAATAATTGCTTATAGTACAAAACTTTGCAACCAAAGTTTCTTAACTTAAACCAAGGGTTTATAGGTGAAAAGTGGATACTCTAAATCAAAGGGTTGGATGAGTGGTTCAACATGGCATATGAAAATTCACATATTCAAAATTAAAAGGCAAAGTAAGGGCGTGGCTAACTTCAAAAGATATTTAACTACTCTCTTTCAAATGATATGTTCATCTTATGTAAATTTGATGTTAAATGGATTCCCTGAGAAAATTTGGTGCTCTTTTTAGCTTAAAGTTTAATGAGCCAAAAAGCCTTATTCTTGTTTCTGAAGCTATGAGCCCTAATTTTGACCATCTTGTCTCAATCGCTGGGTTAAGTTTGGTAGTTTCTGTTTATGGGGTACTTTTTAAGTTCTTTACGAAGCTAATTACTAAATTTGACATAACTAAAGTAATAATTGTCTATAAGCACAGAACTTTGCAACCAATATTTTATGGATTTGTTTAAACAATATTTGGTTACACAAAATGGCTAGCATCTATCATCATTAGACTAGTAAACGAGTGGAAATCACTGATAGGGAACCAAAAAGGATAGTGGAAAAGATTATGCAGTGCCTAAGTACAGGTTGATCTGTGAAAAATCTTGTCCTTTTCATCACATCATTAAGGCTAGTTTCTAGAAAATCTTGTCCTTTCCTTTAATATTATGGTGTAAACCATTTTTAGCTTCAAAGTTTCTAAACTTTAACAGAGAAATTATAAATGAAAAGTGAATATTCCAAATTCAAGAGTTAGATGAGTGGTTCGACATGGTATATGAAAATTCATATATTCAAAAGTAAAAGGCTAAGTAAAGGCATGGCTAAGTCCAAAAGATCTTTAACTACTCTCTTTGACCTAATATGTTGCTCTTATGTAAGTTTGATGTTAGATGGATTCGCTGAGCAAGTTTGGTGCTCTTTTTAGCTTAGCATTTAACGTGCAAAAAATCCTTATTCTTGTCTCTGAAGCTGTAAGCTCTAATTTTGACAATCTCGTCTTAATCGCTGGGTTAAGTTTAGTAGTTTCTGATGCTTGGGTACTATTTAAGTTCTTGACGAAGCTATTTACTTGATTTTACATAACTAAAGTAATAATTGCTTATAAGTGCAAAGCTTCGCAACTAATAATTTTTGGATGTGTTTAAATGATATTTGGTTACACAAAATGGCTAATATTTATCATCATTAGACTGGTGAACAAGTGGAAGTCACTAATAGGGAACCAAAAAGGATACTAGAAAAGATTGTGGAGCACTTAAGTATAGGTTGTTCTTAGGAAAATCTTGTCCTTTACACCACATCATTGAGGCCGGTTTATGGAAAATCATGTCCTTTCCATTAATGTTAGATCATAAAACATTTTTAGCTTCAAAGTTTCTTATCTGAAACCAAGATATTATACGTGAAAACTGAATACTCCAAATTAAAGAGTTAGATGAGTGGTTCGATATGGCAAATGAAAATTCACATATTCAAAAATAAAAGGCAAAGTAAAGGTATGGCTGAGTCCAAAAGATCTTTAACTTCTCTCTTTGACATGATATGTTGCTCTTATGTAACGTTGATGTTAGATGGATTCCTTGAGCAAATTTGGTGCTCTTTTGAGCTTAGAATTTATTGTGCAAAAAAGCTTTATCCTTGTTTCTGAAGCTATGAGATCTAATTTTGACCATCTTGTCTCAATTTCTTGGTTAAGTTTAGTAATTTTTGATGCTATGATACTTTTTAAGTTCTTGACAAAGCTATTTAAATGAGTTGACATAACCAAAGTAATAATTGCTTATAAGTATAGAACATTGTAACCAATAATTTATGGATGTGTTTAAATGGTATTTGGTTGCACAAAAACGCTAGCATCTATCATCATTAGAGTAGTGGACAAGTGGAAATCACTGATAGGGAATCGAAAAGGATAATGGAAAAGATTATGGAGCACTTAAGTAGAGGTTAGTCTTTGGAAAATCTTTTCCTTTGCTCTACATCATTGAGGCTATTTTATGGAAAATCTTGTCCTTTCCATTAATATTAGATCATAAAGCACTTTTAGATTCAAAGTTTCTTGACTTAAACCAAGGCTCTATAAGTAAAAAGTGAATACCCCAAATCAAAGAGTTAGATGAGTGGTTGGACATGGCATATGAAAATTCACATATTAAAAATAAAAGCCAAACTAAAGGCTTGGCTAATGTAATAAGAGTTAGATGAGTGGTTGGACATGGCTTATGTAAAGTTGATGTTAGATGGATTCTCTGAGCAAATTTTTTTATCTTTTTAGCTTAAAGTTTAATGAACAAAAAAGCCTTATCCTTGTTTCTGAGACTATGACCTCTAATTTTGACAATCTTGTCTCAATTGCTGGGTTAAGTTTTGTAGTTTTTGATGCTATGATACTTTTTAAGTTCTTAATGAATCTATTTACATGATTTGACATAACTAAAGTAGTAATTTCTTATAAGTATAGGACTCTGCAGCTAATAATTTATGAAGTGTTTAAATGATACTTGGTTACACAAAAAGGCTAGCATCTATCATCATTAGATTAGTGGACAAGTGGAAGTCACTAACAAGGAACCAAAAAGGATACTGGAAAAGATTATCGAGCACTTAAAAACAGGTTGGTCTGTGGATTTTTCTAGTTTTTTTAGTTTTTGATGCCATGGTACTTTTTAAGTTCTTGACAAAGCTATTTACATGATTTGACATAACTAAAGTACTAATTGCTTATAAGTACATAACTTTGCAACAAAAAATTTATGGACCTTTTAAAATGATATTGGGTTACACAAAATGGATCTATCATCATTATACTAGAGGACAAGAGGAAATCAATAATAGGAAACCGAAAAGGACACTGGAAAAGAATGTGGAGCACTTAAATAAAGGTTGGTTTATAGAAGATCTTGTCTTTTGCACCATATCGTTGAGGCTAGTTTATGAAAAAAATTTCCCTTTCCATTGATGAGTGGTTCGACATGGCATATGAAAATTCGCATATTCAAAAATAAAAGGCAAGGCTAACTTCAAAAGATCTTTAACTGCTCTCTCACTACAAAAAAATAGTTAATTACAGACGAAAATTACCGACGAAATTGAAAAATATTCCGTCGGTATACCAAATTATCGACGGAATAAACTGACGGTCCAAAACGTCGAAGATTCAGCCGTAGCTAAATTACTGACGGAAAATTTTCTTACCGTCGGTAATTTTATCGACGGAAAACATTACCGTCGGTAATAATAACAGAAAAGTTACCGACCGTTCTAATTATTTCGTCGCTAAATTTACCGACCGGTGCTTGCCCGTATGTAAATTTAGCATCGGAATGTTTGTAATACAGTCGGTAACTT
>JAOQMS010056192.1:0-27267 GCA_027563885.1 Erythroxylum longipes | reverse complement strand
TAAAAATGCATCTCTTGCCTCTCACTAAACACTCCTATTTACTATTCTAACCTTCCCATAGGTAATGGGATGTTACATTTATAATCTTTTCAAATTTTATTTTAAAATTAATTAAAAATAAAATATCCTTTTAAGCCTAATGACATAGCTCTAGCCATCTCCATTTAATTTTAATACCCAGGCAAAGCCAGAAAGTTCTAGACATTTAAACATATGTTAATTAAAAAGTTTTAATTTTTTATTATTATTCAGACCTGCATTTATTTTTAATTCTTTAAATTTGTAACTCTTTTAAGACTTAAGTAATCATTTATGTCGCAAAATGGTGTGCCTAACGCCTTTTCTATTTTACAACTAACTCAATTTTTTAATTTATGATCTTTTAGTTCCTTTTTGTTATTTTTATCTTAAATTATATATAATTGAAGAATATATTGATGTATTCAAATTTTTGCTCATCATTTTTATTAACGGTTTGCCTTGTGTGTTAGTGACAAGTATCCATAATTAGTTAGTGAGTGTGTACACTCGATGATTGGTCTATTCTTCTTCAGTTGATAGCAACTTCAATTGGGTCTTGAGAGTTATGGAACTTAAAAGAATTAAAATCGGAACTTATAAGCTAAAAGTGATAAAAAGAATTTACAATGGTCTATCCAAATTCCATAATCCAGATCTAATTTAGTAGTATCGTCAATAAGGTCATATTGTTAAGCATCAAAGAGAATAATGCAGTTTTGAACATATAATTATTAGTGAATTGTACGAATTGAAACTTACAATATTTATAAAAATTTTCATGAATTAAGATAACAAGATTGAAAGGGAGATTTTTGTAGAGACGTCATTTAGAGTGAGCATAGAGGATCGAGGTTCTTAGAATAGAGTGACGAAATAACAAAACCATATAGGGATTATATGGAGAGGTAACTAAATTATCTATATATATATATATTCTAAAGTTTGGGTAGAACTCCTTACAAACTTATAAAAATTTTTGTAATTAAGTTTAAAAGGAAAGAGAGTTGATTTATACCATAGTTGGAGTGCTTAAAAGTAAGTGTTTTTAAATGTTATATATGGTAGGAGTCATATTATTTGATAACTAGGATGATTTGGGAGGAGGTAAGATGTTTGAAGGCTTGGAAAGAATATACAAAAGGATGCTATTATGCCCCTTTATATACTTAAAATCAAAGATAAATTTAGTGAATCATTTAGCCTATACCAATAATTAAATAAAATGATCTTTCTTTGATTGAGCAATAGTATATTTAGAGAAGATGATATGTTCATTTCAATCTAAAGGTTCTGCCTTGCAGATGAAGCTCCAGTTTTAAAAAATTACACCTTATAATCTCTTTATAAGTTGGGTGATAATATATCTCTAAGCCTTTAAATCAATACTTTTATGTGCATATATATTTAATTTTTTCTTCTTTTTCTTCTAAAGGATAGTTTCCTAATATTTTTAATTTGCATCAACAAATTATTTTACCTTTAGAGGGAAACTTATGAGTTGCCAAAATGTTTACCATTTCTTTTATTTGTTATACATCTTTAGCTTGGTTGCATAACTAAGGTAGGAATATTTTTTTTCAAAAGTTGTGTCAGTGGATAAGTATATTAAGATAAACTTGAGATGGAGTCATTAAGATATTTATGTCATAACTAGAATAATTAATAATAGAATAAGAAAATAACAAATCTGCTTTGGAAGCATTGATCTGGAAATTCTAGAAGGTTAGATTAACTCGATGCTTCCACTTTTGATCTTCTTCTTTATTGTATGCAACCTATTTATGTGTTTTTGCTCTTCCTTTTCAAATGTCTCTAACAACTCTAGTTGCCTCTCTGAATTCAATCTCTTCTGATCTGCCTCTTTTCATGTAGTCTTCTTAATATCCTTATATATATATATATATATATATATATAACTAGGTTTTTGGGATACACACGGACACTTACACGAACATGTAACTGACCATGTATCTCTATAAATACCTCAATTATTAACTTTACATGATTATAGAGACTTACACGGACAACATACATAGTTGTGTATGTTGGGTGTGTAACTTCACACAAGCAGGAATTGTGTCTTTAAAGCTTCAAACGTTTATAACAACTTATATGGTCACTATACATGGCCGTGTATTAAGATAAACTTGAGATGGAGTCATTAAGATATTTATGTCATAACTAGAATAATTAATAATAGAATAAGAAAATAATGAATCTGCTTGGAAGCACTGATCTGGAAATTCTAGAAGGTTAGATTAACTCGATGCTTCCACTTTTTGATCTTCTTCTCTATTGTATGCAACCTATTTATGTGTTTTTGCTCTTCCTTTTCAAATGTCTCTAACGACTCTAGTTGCCTCTCTGAATTCAATCGCTTCTAATCTGCCTCTTTTCATGTAGTCTTCTTAATATCCTTATATATATATATCAACAAACTAGGTTTTTGGGATACATATGGACACTTACACGAACATGTAATTGACCATGTATCTTTATAAATACCTCAATTATTAACTTTACATGATTATAGAGACTTACACGGACAACATACATAGTTGTGTATGTTGGGCGTGTAACTTCACACAAGCAGGAATTGTGTTTTTAAAGCTTCAAACATTTATAACAACTTATATGGTCACTATACATGGCCGTGTAAGTTCACAATTATTCCAATTCTTTCATCCATGTTACAGTTTCACTTAAATAAATATCTTCTTAGTCTATGAAGACAATTATTACCTAAAAAATGCACTTGAAGTAAATTAAGTACAAAAAATACTATAAAACTCATAAATAATAAGCAAAACACAGTAAAGATGAGTATATAGATATAGACAAATAATCGTTTATCAAAGGACATAGTGACTAGTGATGGGCTTTTAGGCCAATGTTGAAAATTATCTTTCGTATGATCCTTAAATGGTGGAAAGTCTTTTTCAAAGTATTATATTATAGATCCCGTAATTGATGTAATTTCTTATAGCTAGTAACCCACTAATTAAGAAGGAGCTTAATCAATTTTTTTATAGAGTTTTACTTTAAATTTAGAAATAATTTAGGCTTAAGATTAATGTTTTAAAACTAGACCGGATTAACCGGCCTGACTGAAATAAATATAAACTAGTCTATTTTTAGTCAGATTTACATTTATAACCCTTATGAGTAAAAATTAGTTAGGTAAGTAATAAACTAGCCGATTTTTTTGAAACCAGGCGGTTTTCTTTAACAAACCAATTGGGTAATAACTCAACCAACTTTTTTAGCACATGGGATCCACCATCTGAGCATATGGTACCCATCCTCTTCTTTGACAAATCATTTCAAAGCGTGGGACCCACATTGGTGGGACCCACCATGAATTTATCTTCCTCCTGTGTAGTTCCTTTTTTTTTTTTGATTACATTAGGTATCCCAGCTTAGCCGGACTAATCCTAAGCCTCTAAGACCCCACCCCATGAACCCTAGAGGATGTAAATCTGGAACTCCAAGATCCCTCAAGTTCCTACGTAGCCTGTACACTTCTGCGCACAAGGAGTCGTCACATACTTGATTGGTCAACTGCTGATTGATCGCTGGCCCCCTACTCAACATCAGGTTCCCAGTAGCCCTCAGGTTCCCTAGTAGCTTCAACTCCCACACTGCCGCTGGAAGCGAGGCATCCGTAATTGATCCGATCAAGAAGCTGTGCCCAGGGGGCTAGAGGATCATCAATAGGACAAATTTCCTATTTCACCTCCTTTGGCATGACTCGAACTCAAGACCTCCTGTAAAGGAGAACCTTAAGTGAGGAGCTGAAGCCATTAGGCCACTCCTCGTTGTCCCCTCCTGTGTAGTTCTTGAGTTTTAATATGACGTACTCTTAAATCTTTTAAATTTCCATTCAGCTTGTTTTTAGTTTCAATTCTCACATATCCTAATTAATAAATTATTTTTTTAATTTATATTCTTTATCTACATATTTATATTTAAAATTTTGTTTTAAATTGTTATTGTTAAAAATAAATATATATTTTATCCTTTAAAAAAATACTAAATTTATTTAATTTCGCTAATAAATTATATTTGTTAAAATTTAAGTTCTTTATTTATCTCCTTATATTTTAATTGAAAAATTTTAAATTATCATTGTTAAAAACTAATTATTATTTTTATCATAAATTTGTTTAATAAATTAAATTATTAAATAGTATATATAAGTAATTTTGCTTAAGATAATTTAAGAATGTGTTAAAAATAATATTTAAATTATAAAGAAGTATGTTTAGAGGACATTGAAAAAGAAGTTAAAATAAAGTTAGAGTCTTTTCTATTAACTTTTTTAAAAATATACTTCAATTTTTATGACTCTTTAAATAAATAATAATATGTGATACAATTTTTATATTTATTATTATTTAAAAATTTATGTTAGATTTAATCTCAGTCTAAATTATTATAGATTCAATCAGGGTCTAAATTGTTAGATTTATTATATATTAATAGACATTACTAGTGCATTTTTATTTTAATAAAATATTTAATTTTATATCATATTTTTACTTATTCTTATAATTTTTACTTCATATATATTATATGCCAGTTTTATAGCAGTTTAATACCGGCTGAATCTTTAAATTTTAAAACTTTGCTTTAACTGGTTCGATGTCCGGTCCAAATTTTAAAACATTGCTTAAGATATTGACTTACTTTGATAAATACAGGGCATCATCTAAAAAGAAAGAGTAAGATCAATAGAATAGTCTTGTAGCATATATATAGATCATTAGATAGTACATATTAGTTATAAAACTTTATTCCTACATCAAAGCATCAATATTTAGATTTGTTCTTTTAATTCCTTAAGAATATCGTGATGTTGAAAAGAAATATTTGGATAAAAAAGTGTTCCAAACGTTATTGTGAAATTTAGAGTAGTTTGAACATTACTTATTGTTTACACCGAAAAATGGGTTCGACCTATTTTTACTGTTTTAGACCGAAAATCCGAAGCCCAAAAGAAAGTCCATAATTCGAAGTCCAGACACTGGCCTTGGCCCATCAGATTTCAGTATCCAACAGAGAAGGACGTATTAGAGTTGGAGTTGAATTGGGAGTCTAGGAGTCCAAATTTAAAGAGGAGATAAAAGGATAAGATGATAGTCACTAGCTCAAACTCTATCTCTATTGGATAAGATATGGTTTTATCCAAATCTTTATCTTTATCTAGAAAGATAAAATTTTATCAAGATTACAAGTTGAACTGGATTGGGACACTCAACATCTTCGGCTATAAATAGGAGTTTTGAAGAAGAAAGAAGGGCTACAACATCAGACATATCAAAAGCCTGGCATCCTGGCAAATCTTTAAACCTATTTAGCTTATTTCTTTTTCGGCAATCTTTTATTTTTCCTTAGCCTATTCCTTTCCTTTTCAATTGTTCTCAGTAAATTTTCAATTTCTTAGTCATTGCGTTTTTCCGATTTGTTTATCAATAAAGCAAAGTTCTTTTTGTTAGATTTTTATCCCTTTTTAGCAATACACAGTCGTTTCGATTTCAGTCAGATTACGAGGCGCAATCTTTTTCCTTATTTCTTTAGTTTGGAAGTACTTTAAATTCCTGGCATGCTCACAAACCGAAATAAAGGGCTATGTGTTGTCCTTTAGTCAAAATAAAGGCCAAACATATTTTTGGCACGCTCGGTGGGACCTACGCAATGACGAGAATAAGATCTAGTAAGAGTACTGACATTTTCCTCGGCGGAGACGATGATATGGAAAATGTTGCAACAGCAACGCAGGAAGACCAACCTCAACCCGTTGAGTTAAGTCAAGCAAGCAACATTGAGACCCTTTTGATAAAGGTTCTGGAGGCCATAAAGAAGTCAGTGGCTAAGACGGACACGCTCCTGAACACTATGGGGAGTAACCAAAAGGAGCTTTTAGCCACGGTCAGCGGATCTGCCATGCCAGGAAAAGAAAGGGGCATAGGCGGAGAAGAGTCAAGCAAGACGTTGCGCCAAGCTGAGTCACAGGCCAGTAAGTTACCAGTGGCCGTGGAAAATCAGCTAGTGGTGCTCACGATCACTCCAACTGGAGGTGAAGGGTCGTCAGCCAAGACAGCTAAGTTGGGAGAAACTTCTCCCGCGAAGATGTTCGGGGGGCAGTCCACCAGGATTGACAGCCCCAACAAGGAGAAACAGCTGGTGACCACTTACCAGCCACTGCACAGAAGGGATGAGACACCGAGTGCTGCTATGCCTCCTGTGTCCATCATCTACAAGACCCCTGTTCAGTTTCATAACCACACTGGACTAACGACTCAACCTTACCTCTAAAAAGAAGGAATGAGCTCAGGAGGCAATGAGAGTCTGGTGACCAACCAGATGCAGGCACTCCCAAGGAGTACAAGTCACCAGGCTGTTCAGCAGCTGGTGACCATGGGCCAAGCAATGCACGGACAAAACACTCAGGCGATTGATCATGCTACCAGGGATGCACTTTATGAAATCGCCCAAGAATTGTATGGCCCCGGGTTCAATCAGATTGTACGACCCAAATTTAGGACACCTTATCCTGAATTCATAGACAGAGCGACCTTTCCCAGAGGTGTAAAAATCCCAGACTTCACGTTGTTTTCTGGAGAGGATGGACAGTCTTCCATTGAACACATAGCGAGGTTCACCACTCAATGCTCGGAATTTTCTAGCTATGACAACTACCAATACCTGCTGTTAAAATTTTTCCCAAATTTGTTAACTGGAGCTGCTTTCTCTTGGTACGTGTCACTGCCAAGAGACTCCATGTTTGGTTAGGCAGATATGACGAGAGTCTTCCACGCTCAGTTTTACAAAAGTGAGCTCGAAGTCAGTATCGCGGATTTGTCCAGACTCACTCAGCGCGCCGGGGAGAGGGCAGATGACTTCATTGCCAGGTTCAAAAGGATGAGAAACAAGTGCAGGATCAATATTCCGGAGACCGAGTTTGTGAAGATGGTGCAAAAGGGTTTGGACCTGGAGCTGAGGAAAAAGTTTCAAGGCATGAATTTTAGAGATTTTTTCGAGTTGGCTATGAAGGTGACAGAATACGAAGAGCTGCTCAAAGAAGACAGTAAGCTGAAAAAGCAGGCTATGGGGACTTACTTCAAGGAAGTCCATAATGTTGAAGTGGAAGTTGCTATAGCTGTCGTATCCGATACTAGAAGCATAGTATGCCCACACCTGACAAAGATGCCTCCTGGAGTGCAACAAAACAGCGACAAGAGGGGGAACAGGTGCATCTTCGATGTCAGTAAGACATCAGAAATTTTCGATTATCTCATGAAAATCGACTTTATCTCTTTGCCGGAAGATCACATTTTGCCCACCAAGGAGGAGATGAAGGCTAAAGACTATTGCAAATACCATAACGCATAGACTCATTATACCAACATGTGCTAGGCCTTCAGGAACGTGATTCAGGATTGCATCAATAGAAAAAGTCTCAAGTTCCCAGAAGAAGCAATGCTCATTGACAAGAATCCATTCCCAGTGGGGTCAGTGAACGTGGCAAGTGTTGACATGAGGGATTGGCTCAACCAAAAGAGGAGGCAGGAGCATACGAATCAAGTGTCGAGGCCAAAAAGATGAAATGTGTGGAAAAGGATCAATGACCTCACTATTGCTTCTAAAAGGCAAGGGAGAATCAATGCACAGGAAAGGATCGGTAGTCTGGTCACTAGAGATAACAGGGAAGCCGGTGACCAAGTGGCCATCAACACTGGTAGTCACCCGAAAGTTATCAGGCCATCGATGCCTAAGAAAGCTGGAGAGTGTATTCGGGTGGAAAGCAAAAGGAGAGATAAAAAAGGAAATACTTACTGCTACTCAGAAAAATGCAAAAACGAGGAAAAGAAGGTGGCAGCGTAAGAAGTTGGCCGAGAGACTATTCCAGAAAAAGAAGAACTGGAGGCAGAGCTGCAGGTTCAGACCATGGCTCACTTAGTAGAAACATGAGATGCCTGATAAAGGGGAGAAGGTGTCCAGCATGACCCAGCAGATGATGGAGTGCTATGCAGGAGAAATTCAGAGGAACAAATTCAGAAGGAATGCTATAGAGGATGGTAGTATTAAGGACCAGGAGGAAGGTTACTTCAACGTCGATGATGTCCCTGTTTATTACCTGGGAGCCACTTTGGTGTTATTACCAGCTATTTTTCTCCGTGTTGATCCTGATGACGAGGTAAGAGACAGGCCGAGAGATGAAGGAAAAGTTGCGGCTGTAGAAGAAGAACAAAGTCCAGTGAAGAAATCCTCAGAGAAGACACAGGACACCGAAGAGAGCAAAGCTCTGACGTTTGACAAGACGTTAACAGTAAATCATACTAAGCCACTGTACATACGGGCTTGTGTCAATAGAAAGCCACTGAACAAAGTTTTGGTAGACAATGGAGCAGCTGCAAATGTGATTTCCTTGAAAGTGCTATTAGGACTTGGGAAAAGAGAAGAGGACATCATTGCTACAGACCTAGTGGTGACCGGTGACCGGGGAAGTAGCAAGGATGTTGGGAGTAGTTCCACTACAAATAACAGTGGGGAGTAAGACGTGTGTGTCTTCTTTTTTCGTAATCAACACTAATGCGAGTTACAAGTTGATACTGGGCAGGGACTGGATTCACGCAAATATGTGTGTGTCATCCTCTCTTCACTAGTTCTTATTGTTCTGGCATGGCGACAACGTGGAAATGGTTAAGGCAGACAATAATCCTTTTAGTGCTGAAGTCAATTTGGTAGACGCCTGCTATTACTACGGAGATATCACACTAATTGCCTTTGAGGGAGAAGACAAAGAAGGCAGGCCCACGCTGATGAAGTTCGCTAAAGACAAGCATCTGCTACTCTAAGCACGTGGTGCCAGTGAGAAGGACAGAAGCATCAGGCCACCGAGGTCGATGGAAGAAGACATTGGCCGATTAGGCCAATGACTGCTCGCGAAAGTAAAGAAGGGTGGCCAATGGCTGCCAGGGTCACCCAGGAAGTAATTTTGCAGCAGACTAAGAAACAACTAGTGGTCAACCATGAAATCGAGATGTTTGGGACCGAGTTAGTTAAGGAGAAATCCCAGAAATAGTAAGAGATGAAATAAATCTGGAGTAGCTACAAGTCTCACCACCCAAAATGGAAGATGAGAGACTCCAAGTGAAGGACCCTCTGGAAGAAGTCAACTTGAGTTCTGCCGAGGATCCTAAAGTGACATATATCAGCGGCCTTGTTGATAAAGGATTACACGAGGAGATAATAAAGCTGCTTCATGAGTACAAAGACTATTTTGGATGGGATTACAAGGATATGCCAGGGCTAAGTCGGAGTTTGGTGGAACACCGACTGCCTATCAAGCCTGAATTTTGTCCCTTTCAGCAACCACCCAGGAGGATGTCCAAGGAAGTCGAGATGAAGGTGAAAGAAGAAATAGAAAGATTTCTCAAAGTAGGCTTTATTATACTAGCTAAGTACACTGAGTGGCTGGCAAATATAGTCCCGGTAGTCAAGAAGAACGGGAAAATTATAGTGTGTGTAGATTTCAGGGACTTAAATGCTGCCACACCCAAGGACGTGTATGTAATGCCGGTCAGTGACATGCTTATTGATGCCGCAGCCAACCATGAAATATTAACATTTTGGGATTGTTTTGCTAGTTACAATCAGATCAAAATTGCCGAGGATGACATTCATAATACAGCGTTCCGATGTCCAGGGGCAATTGGTACATTCGAATGGGTTATGATGCCTTTTGGGTTAAAGAACGCAGGAGTGACTTATCAAAGAGCCAAGAACCTCATCTTCCATGATATTATTGGAAAGATTGTCGAAGTTTACATCGATGACGTGGTTATCAAATCCAAAAAACAAGGTGACCATGTAGAGCATCTCCAGCAGGGATTCGAGAGACTAAGAAGACACCAGCTCAAGCTTAATCCGCTAAAGTGTGCCTTCGGAGTCAAAGCTAGAAACTTTCTTGGGTTCCTAGTCCATCAAAGGGGCGTGGAGGTTGACGACAATAAGGCTAAAGTGATTGCACTGGCAGAGCCTCCTAAAAACAAAAAGGAACTACAAAGGTTCTTGGGTCAGATTAATTACCTAAGGAGGTTTATCTCCAAGTTGGCAGGCAAGACAAAGGTCTTCTCAAAACTGCTCAAACTAAAGAAAGAAGAAGAATTTCTATGGGAAGATAGACACCAGCAAGCATTTGATAAGATAAAGGAATATTTGTCTTCACCACCAGTGCTCATGCCGCCAAGGAAAGGCCATCCCCTCCATTTATACTTAGCAGCATCAGAAACCTCAATCGGATGCGTTTTAGTTCAGAACAACACTAAAGGTAACGAGCAAGCTATTTATTATTTAAGTAGGACCCTCAAAGACGCTAAAATTAGATACTCTCCGATTGAGAAAGTATGTCTGGCTTTATATTTTGTGTGTACGAAGTTAAGGCATTACATGATGGGAAATTTGGTGTTTGTGGTGTCCAACACTGACGTGATAAAGTACATGTTGACAAGGCCGATTATCACTGGTAGAATAGGAAAATGGGCCATTGCCTTAGCCGAGTTTTCTCTCCAGTTCCTACCTCAGAAGTCTATGAAGGGGCAAGCCATTGCATATTTTCTGGCTGACCATCCGAGCGTAGAAGTCCTCGATGTAGAAGAACCGGACCTGAACGTGCTCTATTTAGAAAGAGTCCCATGGATTTTAAAGTTTGATGGATCCAGCACGACTGATGTCACTGGGGCAGGGGTCATTATCATATCCCCAACAGGTATCAAAAGTACGCTCTCTTTCAATCTCAACTTTCTATGCACTAACAATTAAGCTGAGTATGAGGCTCTAATAATTGGGTTATAGATCCTCAAAGAATTCGATGCCAAAGACTTAGCTATATATGGGGATTCGCAACTGGTCATCAGACAACTAAACGGTGAATATAAGTGTAGCAGTTTCTCTTTAGCACCGTACTTTGCTGCTGCGATTCAGTTGTTAGACGATTTTGAGTGTGTGGATTTATTCTACGTTTCGCGGGAAGATAATTGGGAGGCGGATTCAATGGCTAGGGTGGTCTCCGGAGTGAAAATGTTCGACGAGCTGATGCATAACTTCGTCCTTATCTAAAAGAAAAATCATCCTTCTATCGAAGGTCGAGGGATGCCAGTGGATGTGTTTAACACCAATGTAGAGTGTGCTGGTGACTAGAGAAGCTTTATCAGGGAATACTTGGAAAACCCAAAAGGAAGGACACCCTATAGAATAAAGATGTAGGCGTTGAATTATCTTCTATTGGAAGGCACTCTATACAGTAAAAGTGCTGATATCCTCCTCCTTAGATGTTTAGGCCCTGTGGAGTCAATGGAAGTCCTAAAACAAGTGCATGAAGGTGTGTGCGACGCTCATCAATCCGGAGAGAAAATGCGTTGGTTGATTCATAGGCACGGTTACTACTGGCCTCGCATATTCGATGACTATTTCAGGTATGCTAAGGGCTGTAAGCAGTGTCAGAGACATGGGAAAATCTAGAGACTACCAGCCACAGAATTGCCAGGTATAATCAAGCCGTGGCCTTTTCGTGGGTGGGCCATTGACCTGATTGGGAAAATTTACCCAGCGTCATCTAAAGGCCATTCTTTTATCATAGTGGCTACGGATTTTTTCACCAAATGGGTAGAGGCTCTACTAATGAAGAAGGTCGATCAGAAAGAAGTCATTCAGTTTATCAAGGAAATTTTGACCCATAGGTTTGGGATTCTTGAGTCAATAACCACTGACCAAGGGACAATGTTCACTGGGGAATTGATCGGAGAATTCGCGGCGGATTATGGTATTAAATTACTGAGGTCAAGTCCTTATTATCCTCAGGCAAATGGACAAGCCGAGGCTTCGAACAAAGTCATAATCAACATTCTACAAAAGATGATGGAGGATAATCCTAGGGACTGTCACAACCTTCTCTCGGAGACTCTGTGGGTATACAGGACATCGAAATGAAGCGCGACTAGGGTGAGCCCATTTTCGTTGACCTTTAGACATGATGCTGTACTACCTATGGGGTTAGTGGTGCCCTCATTAAGAGTTGCATGGTAGAACAACTTGACGCCAGAGGACTACTCACAAGCCATGATGATGGAACTAGAAGAATTGGACCACGTGAGAATGGATGCCCTTAATAAGATGGTTCTACAGAAGAAGAAGGTGGCTAAAGCCTACAATAAGAAAGTAAGAAGAAAGAATTTTGATGAAGGTTATCTAGTCTGGAAGTTGGTACTGCCCATCGACAGTAAAGACCGGGTATACGGGATACTAGGAAGGGCCATTCAAAGTCCATAAGGTGTTACCTAGGATCGCTTACTGGTTGTCAAGTCTATCCAGAGAAACTCACAGCAAGTACATCAACGACAAATACTTGAAGAGATATTACCCCATTATGTGGGAAAATATTCAAAAAGAGTAGGATTTAAATACTCGCATCAATGGGCGGCCACTAATAGAATTTTGTGAAGTAGGCTGCCCAAATTTGTGTAAAAGTAATTGCGTTAACAAATAAAAAAAAAGTTTGGCTCATCATTCATTCATAGCAAATTCAAGTTCAAACAGTACGAGGCCAAATGTAAAAAGTCCTTCCAAAAATAAGTCGCTTATAAAGCAGGCTACACAAGCAATCTACAAATGTTTTATAGAAACGAATATTGTGTATGGCGGATCTCATCCCACTGAACTAGGCAGTCATGAATTGTGCGTTCAGCTCCCCTCAGATTAGAAGAACAAGCTACAATGGAAGGATAGAGCTTTTTTAGCTCCTCACCACTTTCGGTGGCTTCCTGTTTTTGCACCCTTAAGGTTTCCTTCTTACCCACCAAGAAGACCCAATGCCCAGACATTTCTTGCTGAGCAGCAGCAACCTTTCCTTGAAGTTCCGCAATCTCCTCCTCCCAAGCTTTTATTTGAGCAATGTGGTTGTCAGCTGCCAGCTTAGATTGCTTGATGTCCTTAGAAAGGGTCTCCACTGCTTGAAAGTGACTCATTTGACGATTCACGTTTTCCCTCTAAATGGAACAAGCTGAAAATTGGGCCCTCAAACTGCCAATCCTGCCTTTCAGAGAGTTCAGCACCACCTTGTCGGTGGCCAAGAGATCCAAGGACAGCAGAACCTCCATAGCTTGAAGTGATTCCTGTACAGTGGCTTCATCCAATGAGTCAAAATCAGAAGAGAAGAAAGCCTTCACCTTTTCCTTAGCCGCAGCTGCTTCCTCTGGAGATACCACAATGGGGACAACGAAAGTAGGATCGAAGACGCTTAAGTCCATTGGAGCCAAGGGGTCCTCTCAAGAGAGCTCTTCTTCCAGTGCGGCACTAATGGAGGTTAGGGTCTGTGGAGAATAAAGACAAGTCAGCAAGGATGTACCAGCATAAAGGGAAAAGGTGGTTGGTAAGGCAAAGTCCATATCGTCGTGGGAGATGAAGCTTGGTCACCAGTAGTTCTGGTGCCCGTGATGTCCTTAGTGACCACAGGCTCGGTGTCCTGTTGGTCACCAACAACTCCCAAACCCCGGGTGACCTCAGGGAAGCTCAGGACTTCCTCCTCCTTACCTGCCCCCTCTAAATCTTCATCACTGGTGACCTCCAGGGTACCAGTGACCGCCCTAAATGTTCGTTGACTAGCCAACCTTCCAGATCTGCAGGAACCAGCAGAAGCAGTTTTTTTCTTGCCCAGTGTCTTTTTAACTTTGACACTGGGGGAGACTTTGGGTTGTTTAGGTGTTTTCTCACCTGAGAGAGCTGCAAACCAAGGATGAAATTAGAAGGGAATAGAGAAAGGAAGAGATGAAGAGAAATGGTGATTATCTTGGTCAGCCTTACGAACTTTGCTTTTGGCGGAGGCAGCAGACAATTTTCCTCTGGAGGCTGAGGGAGAGAGAACACCTGAAAGGAAAGAAGAAAGTTAAATATCGGCATAAAGTTCTCAGCAATAAGGAAGGTCAGAAGTTACCAGACATACCTTGAGCAGGCGGGGATATAATGAAGGTCTGAGAAACATGTCGCCACCAGGAATCGAAGGAATTGGCCATCAAGACCGGATCCCTTTCAACATAGACAATCGGCCTGATTCCAGTGTCCGACAGCTTCTCCTATCGCCTCTCAATAAATTCTTTAATTTCGGCCTCTAATAAAGAGACCCTACTACCATCCGACTTAGAGAGACGCTGGATAGCGTCCAGACAGCCCTGCGTCAAACCAAACTGACGACACTACAATTGCGGCATATAAATTTCGCAGCAGACTCCCAGCTGCTTACCACCTCCTTTCAGCATAGCAGATGTCCCACTCAAAAGATTCTGTGCCTCGCAAACTAGACGCCAATCTTTTTCATGCTCCTCGGGTAGGCTAGACACATACCGCTGTAAATGCACTGGGAGGACATCCCATTCCTCGTCGCGGTCACAAAGAAACATAGGAGGGGCATCTTGCTCCCTCAAGTTCAGAAAATACTTCACCACCTCTTCCTGAGGTAAAGAGCAGGGGCAGCAAGAAGCTGCAATCCCAGAGGCAACTTCATTCCTCCAAATAGCAGCTGAAGAGCGCAGAGCTGGGAAGTACAGAAGGAGCCACAGCTGGAGAAGCCAAGCAGACGGAGATAGCTCTTTGAATGGCTCTGAGGTAACGGGCACATATATCCCCGATAACAGTTGCCAAGGAAAATGCTGGCTAGGGAGACCTGTTGACCCTGGTGGAGCACGAGGGCCAAGTTCTTGGTCTCCTTTGTAAGTCTTCTTGCTGGAGAGCAAGTAATGTACTTGGCGACCAAATACCACATTAGAGCCAAGTTTTGGCTTGGCAGGTCCAAGTCTTTGGCTTGCCTCACCACCTACAAGAGAGGGAAACGAGTAGTTAGAAATACTAAAAAGCAGAGGGGAAGTAGGCGGTAGTCAAGTTAAGAGACACTCACCCTACTGAAGGAAGAAGCTGTGGGCAGAGAAACTAATGCATCCTCCAAAGAGCTGTCTTCCTCCGGAAAAACAGCAGAAGTTGCCTCCTCTCCCCGCAATGGGAGGCTAGTAATCGTCACCACATCCCGCAAAGTCACCGACATCAAACTATGGGGAAAGAGGAAAGAATTACAGCCATGAATCCAGAAGTGTAGGGCCCCCATGATTAGGTCCCTGTCGAAATACTGTTGGTGTAGAGACAACTCAATGAGATTAGCAACACCAACCTGCTTCCAGTGAGTCTCGAAATGTGGCCGTAAGGTGGCCACCCAAGCTCCATACTCCGATGCGTTGGGAATCCACGTCCTTTGTTTACCAGGAACGTTGAAAGAATCGTGATGGAGAAGAAGAGTTTCTCCCTTAAGTACCAGAAAAGGCATGCCTGGAGGAGTTGGGGAGGACAGAGAAACAGTCAGGCACTAGTGAAAGCCACCATGAGTAATAAAAGACGTTAAGACCAAAGGAAATTTGGAAGGGTGAAGAAACACAAAAGAGAGGTCTATACCCGTTTGGTGACCAAGTTCGTAGATGCAGGAAGAGCTAGAGAAATTTTCGATTCTGTAATACAAAAATGGGAGGTCAGTTCCTGAGGAAATTTTGGCAGAGTTCCCCCTATAATTGGGAGTCCCCAAAATTACCTGTAAGCAAACACACCCCAGTACTCACTACATTAACCAAGCAACAATTCCCGAACTTCAAATTTCAGAGACACCCAAAACCTTGGAGGTCACTGGGAACTCTCAAGGTCGCCAGAAACCGCAGTAGTCACCAGAAAGTACAATGGTCACCCAAAATTGAAATGATGGAGTTCGAGAAGATTCGTACTTGACATCCTATTGAGCAATTTGCAGAGCTTGTGACGATCGAAAGAAGGAAGTGCTTCTGGAAAAGAACGTGGTTTGTTAGAGTTAATGAAAGTTGTAGAAATGAAAAGAGGAGCAGGAAGGGCAGGCTTACTGACGAGTGTAGACGGCGACGGGACTCTTTCAAATGACTAGACTTCAATGATGTTAGAAAGCCGAACGCGGAGAGATTGTGCGACGGTGTTGACGACAACAGAACGGTGGGAGTGCTAGGAGAAAAAGAGAAGAAGCTTTGGGGAAGTTTTCGAAAAATCGTCTTCTCAGGTGGTTAATAGAGAACAAGGAGTAGCCCTTATATATTGACGGCATTAGAGTCTTTTAAGAGCTGACGAGGTTATATTTTAAAAGGGAGCATCGAATGGGTCTACCTTGGGATTGCTATTTAGTGCGGTATCTATCAGAGCACCTTTTGAAATTTCGGTGTCCGTGTCCATTCAATGACTTATGTCCAGATGGCCAGTACAAGGAGTTACTTGAGTTATTACCAATCAGAGGTGGAGGACTTTTGGGTATAACCTTGAGAGACAAAGTATCCAAAGGACCTAACCAGATGTTCAAAGACCACCATAAGGCTTATATCTATAAGCCTAATGGTACAGGGGGCAATTATTTACACCGAAAAATGGGTTCGACCCATTTTTACTGTTTTAGGTCAAAAATTCGAAGCCCAAAAAAAAGTCCATGGTTCAAAGTCTAGACACTGGCCTTGGCCCATCAGATTTCAGTCTCCAGCAGAGGACGTATTAGAGTTGGAGTTGAATTGGGAGTCTAGGAGTCCAAATTTAAAGAGGAGATAAAAGGATAAGATGATAGTCACCAGTCTAAACTCTATCTCTATTGGATAAGATAGGGTTTTATCCAAATCTTTATCTTTATCTAGAAAGATAAAATTTATCAAGATTACAAGTTGAATTGGACTGGGACACTCAACATCTTTGGCTATAAATAGGAGTTTCGAACAAGAAAGAAGGACTACAACATCAGACATATCAAAAGCCTGGCATCCCAGCAAATCTTTGAACCTATTTAGCTTATTTCTTTTTCGGCAATCTTTTATTTTTCCTTAGCCTATTCCTTTCCTTTTTAATTGATCTTAGAAAATTTTTGATTTCTTAGTCATTGCGTTTTGCCGATTTGTTTATCAATAAAGCAAAGTTCTTTCTGTTAGATTTTTGTCCCTTTCTAGCAATACACAGTCGTTTCGATTTCAGTCAGATTACAAGGTGCAATCTTTTTCCTTATTTCTTTAGTTTGGAAGTACTTTAAATTCCTGGCACGCTCACAAACTGAAATAAAGGGCTACATGTTGTCCTTTAGTCAAAATAAAGGCCAAACACCTATATAATCATATTGGTACTATGTTAATCTAGAATCAAGAATAATGATTTAAAGAACTAGTGACAAGCCTTTTCTTGTATGAAGGTGAGACCAAAATGAAAAATTTAAATTAAAGACAAGTGGCCCATTTTATTCCATTTTTAAGAAAATAATCAAGGAAAACAAATTGTTCCTTAGTGGTGACTAAGATCTGGAGTATTAAACTTAAAAAGTTGGGTTGTACTCTTCAATTTTTCTTGAAAGAAGATATTTTATTGGTAGGGGTTATGATCTAGGTATAAAAGAGGAACATGGTAGGAATTAATAAGAGATGGAGTCTTACTTAAAAATGATTTTATTTATTTTTGGCCTTTATTTTGACTAAAGGATAACACGTAGCCCTTTATTTCGGTTTGTGAGCGTGCCAGGAATTTAAAGTACTTCCAAACTAAAGAAATAAGGAAAAAGATTACGCCTCGTAATCTGACTGAAACCAAAACGACTGTGTATTGCTAGAAAGGGACAAAAATCTAACAGAAAGAACTTTGCTTTATTGATAAACAAATCGACAAAACGCAATGACTAAGAAATAAAAAATTTGCTGAGAACAATTGAAAAGGAAAGGACTAGGCTAGGAAAAATAAAAGATTGCTGAAAATAATAAGCTAAAGAATTCAAAGATTTGCTGGGATGCCAGGCTTTTGATATGTCAGAGGTTGTCACCCTTCTTTCTTTTTCAAAACTCCTATTTATAACTGAAAATGTTGAGTGTCGCAGTCCAATTCAACTTATAATCTTGATAAAATTTTATCTTTCTAGATAAAGATAAAGATTTGGATAAACCTCTATCTTATCCACTAGAGATAGAGTTTGGGCTGGTGACTATCATCTTATCCTTTTATCTCCTCTTTAAATTTGGACTCCTAGTCTCCCAATTCAACTCCAACTCTAATACGTCCTTCTCTACTGGACACTGAAATCTGATGGGCCAAGGCCAGTGTCTGGACTTCGAACCATGGACTTTCTTTTGGGCTTCGGATTTTCGGCCTAAAATAGTAAAAATGGGCCGAACCCAATTTTCGGTGTAAACAATTGCCCCCTACACCATTAGGCTTATAGATATAAGCCTTATGGTGGTCTTTGAACATCTGGTTAGATCCTCTGGATACTTTGTCTCTCAAGGTTATACCCAAAAGTCCTCCACCTCTGATTGGTAATAACTCAAGTAACTCCTTGTACTGGCCATCTGGACATAAGTCATTGAATGGACACGGACACCGAAATTTCAAAAGGTCCTCTGACAAATACCGCCCAAATAGCAACCCCGAGGTAGACCCAGTCGATGCTCCCTTTTAAAACATAACCTCGTCAGCTCTTAAAAGACTTTAATGCCGTCAATATATAAGGGCTACTCCTTGTTCTCTATTAACCACTTGAGAAGACGATTTTTCGAAAACTTCCCCAAAGCTTCTTCTCTTTTCTCCTGGCACTCCCACTGTTTCGCTTTCGTCAACACCGTCGCACAATCTCTCCGCATTTGGCTTTCTAACATCGTTGAAGTCCAGTCGTCTGAAAGAGTCCCGTCGCCGTCGACACCCATCAATAAGCATGTGCTTCCTTCTCCTCTTTTCATTTCTTCGAATTTCGTTAACTCTAACAAACCACGTTCTTTTCTAGAAGCACTTCCTTCTTTCAACCGTCACAAGCTCTGCAAATCGCTTAACAGGATGTCAGGTACGAATCTTCTCGAACTCCATCGTTTCGATTTTGGATGACAATTGTACTTTCTGGTGACTACTGTGGTTTCTGGTGACCTTGAAAGTTCCAAGTGACCTCCAAGGTTTCGAGTGTCTCTGAAATTTGAAGTTCGGAAATTGTTGCTTGGTTAATGTAGTGAGTACTGGGGTGTGTTTGCTTACAGGTAATTTTGGGGACTCCCAATTATAGGGGGAACTTTGCCAAATTTCCTTAGGAACTGACCTCCCATTTTTGTATTGCAGACTCGAAAATTTCTCTAGCTCTTCCTGCATCTACGGACTTGGTCACCAAACGGGTATAGACCTCTCTTTTGTGTTTCTTCACCCTTCTAAATTTCCTTTGGTCCTAACGTCTTTTATTACTCATGGTGGCTTTCGCTAGTGCCTGAATGTTTCTCCGTCCTCGCCAACTCCTCCGAGCATGCCTTTTCTGCTACTTAAGGGAGAAACTCTTCTTCTCCATCACGATTCTTTTAACGTATGTGGTAAACAAAGGATGTGGATTCCCAACGCATCGGAGTATAGAGCTTGGGTGGCCACCTTACGACCACATTTCGAGAGTAGGTTGGTGTTGCTGATCTCATTAAGTTGTCTCTACACCAACAGTATTTCGATAGGAACCTAATTATAGGGGCCCTACACTTCTGGAGTCATGGTTGTAATTCTTTCCTCTTTCCCCATGGTCTGATGTCGGTGACTTTGCGGGATGTGGTGGCAATTATTGGCCTCCTATTGCGGGGAGAGGAGTAAGCTTCTGCTGTTTTCCCAAAGGAAGACAGCTCTTTGGAGGATGCATTAGTTTCTCTGCCCACCGCTTCTTTCTTCAGTGGGGTGAGTGTCTCTTAACTTGACTACCGCCTGCTTCCCCTCTGCTTTTCAGTATTTTTAACTAGTCGTTTCCCTCTCTTGTAGGTGGTGAGGCAAGCCAAAGACTTGGACCTGCCAAGCCAAAACTTGGCTCTGATGTGGTATTTGGTCGCCAAGTAGATTACTTGCTCCCCAGCCGGAAGACTTACAAAGGAGACCAAGAACTTGGCCCTCGTGCTCCACCAGGGTCAACAGGTCTCCCTAGCCAGCATTTTCCTTGGACACTATTATCGGGGACTATATGTGGCCGTTACCTCGGAGCCATTCAAAGAGCTACCTCGGTCTGCTTGGCTTCTCTAGCTATGGCTCCTTCTATACTTCCCAACTCTGCTCTCTTCAGCTGCTATTTGGAGGAATGAAGTTGCCCCTGGGATTGCAACTTCTTGCTACCCTTGCTCCTTACCTCAGGAAGAGGTGGTGAAGTATTTTCTGAACTTGAGGGGGCAAGATGCCCCTCCTATGTTTCTTTTTGACCGCGGCGAGGAATGAGACGTCCTCCCAGTGTATTTACAACGGTATGTGTCTGGCCTACCCGAGGAGCATGAAAAGATTGACATCTGGTTTGCGAGGCTCGGCATCTTTTGAGAGGAACCTCTGCTATGCTGAAAGGAGGTGGTAAGCAGCTGGGAGTCTGCTGTGAAATTTATATGCGGCAACTGTGGTGTCGTCAGTTTGGTTTGACGTAGCACTGTCCAGACGCTATCCAGCGTCTCTCTAAGCCAGATGGTAGTAGGGTCTCTTTATTAGAGGCCGAAATTAAAGAATTCATCGAGAGGTGACAGGAGAATCTGTTGGACACTGGAATCAGGTCGATCGTCTGTGTTGAAAGGGATCCGGTCTCGATGACCAATTCCTTCGATTCCTGGTGGAAATATGTTTCTCAGACCTTCATTCTATCCCCGCCTGCTCAAGGTATGTCTGGTAACTTCTGACCTTCCTTATTACTGAGAACTTTATGCCGGTATTTAACTTTCTTCTTTCCTTTCAGGTGTTCTCTCTCCCTCAGTCTCCAGAGGAAAATTGTCTGCTGCCTCCGCCAAAAGCAAAGTTCGAAAGGCTGACCAAGGTAATCACCATTTCTCTTCATCTCTTCCTTTCTCTATTCCCTTCTAATTTCATCCTTGGTTTGCAGCTCTCTCAGCTGAGAAAACACCTAAACAACCCAAAGTCTCCCCCAGTGTCAAAGTTAAAAAGACACTGGACAAGAAGAAAACTGCTTCTACTGGTTCCCGCAGATCTGGAAGGTTGGCTAGTCAGCGAACATTTAGGGCGGTCACTGGTACCCTGGAGGTCACCAGTGATGAAGATTCAGAGGGGGCAAGTGAGGAGGAGGAAGTCCTGAGCTTCCCTGAGGTCACTTGGGGTTTGGGAGTTGCTGGTGACCAATAGGACACCGAACCTGTGGTCACTAAGGACATCACGGGCACCAGAACTACCGGTGACCAAGCTTGTTCTCCCACGACGATATGGACTTTGCCTTACCAACCACCTTCTCCCTTTATGCTGGTACATCTTTGCTGACTTGTCTTTATTCTCCGTAGGATCTAGCCTCAATTAGTTCCCGCATTGGAAGAAGAGCTCTCTTGGGAGCACCCCTTGGCTGCGATGGACTTAAGTGTCTTCGATCCTCCTCCCATTGTCCCCATTGTGGTATCTCCAAAAGAAGTAGCTGCGGCTAAGGAAAAGGTGAAGGCTTTCTTCTCTTCTGATTTTGACTCACTGGATGAAGCCACTGTATAGGAATCACTTCAAGCTATGGAGATTCTGCTGTCCTCGGATCTCTTGGCCACCGAGAGGGTGGTGCTGAACTCTCTGAAAGGCAGGATTGGTGGTTTAAGGGCCTAATTTTCAACTTGTTCCATTCAGAGGGAAGACGCGAATCGTCAAATGAGTCACTTTCAGTCTTTGAACACTTCCTACGGCCTTCAGAAGAAAGCAGTGGAGACCCTTTCTAAGGACATTAAGCAATGTAAGCTGGCAGCCAACAACCACATCGCTCAAATAAAAGCTTATGAGGAGGAGATTGCGGAACTTCAAGGAATGGTTGCTGCTGCTCAGCAAGAAATGTCTGGGCATTGGGTCTCCTTGGTGGGTAAGAAGGAAGCCTTAAGGGTGCATAAATAGGAAGCTACTGAAAGTGGTGAGGAGCTGAAAAATCTCTATCCTTCCATTGTAGCTTGTTCTTCTAATCTGAGGGGAGCTGAACGCACAATTCATGACTGCCTAGTTCAGTGGGATCAGATCCGCCATACCTAATATTCGTTTCTGTAAAACATTTGTAGATTGCTTGTGTAGCCTGCTTTATAAGCGGCTTATTTTTGGAAGGACCTTTTACATTTGTCCTCGTACTGTTTGGACTTGAATTTGCTATGAATGAATGATGAGCCAAACTTTTATTCCATTTATTTACGCTAACGTAATTACTCTTACACAAATTTGGGTAGCCTACTTCACAAAATTCTATTAGTGGCCACCCATTAACGCGAGTATTTAAATCCTAATCTTTTTGAATATTTTCCCACATAGTGGGATAATATCTCTTGAAGTATTTGCTGTTGATGTACTTGCTGTGAGTTTCTCCGGATAGACTTGATAACCAGTAGGTGCTCCCAGGTAACACCTTGTGGACTTTGAATGACCCTTCCCAGTTTGCTGACCATTTCCTGTACACCCGGTCTTTACTCCCAATGGGCAGTACCAACTTCCAGACTAGATCACCTTCATCAAAATTCTTTCTTCTTACTTTCTTATTGTAGGCTCTAGCCACCTTCTTCTTCTGTAGAACCATCTTATTAAGGGCATCCATTCTCACGTGGTCCAATTCTTCTAGTTCCATCATCATGGCTTGTGAGTAGTCCTCTGGCGTCAAGTTGTTTTGCCATGCAACTCTTAATGAGGGCACCACTAACTCCCTAGGTAGTACAACGTTATGTCCAAAGGTCAACGAAAATGGGCTCACCCTTGTCGCTCTTCGTTTCGATGTCCTATATACCCACAGAGTCTCCGAGAGAAGGTTGTGCCAGTCCCTAGGATCATCCTCCATCATCTTTTGTAGAATGTTGATTATGACTTTGTTAGCCTCGGCTTGTCCATTTGCCTGAGGATAATAAAGACTTGACCTCAGTAATTTAATACCATAATCCGCCGTGAATTCTCCGATCAATTCTCCAGTGAACATTGTCCTTTGGTTAGTGGCTATTGACTCCGGAATCCCAAACCTATGGATCAAATTTTCCTTGATAAACTGAATGACTTCTTTCTGCTCGACCTTCTTCATTGGTAGATCCTCTACCCATTTGGTGAAAAAATCCGTGGCCATTATGATAAATGAATGGCCTTTAGATGACGCTGGGTAAATTTTCCCAATCAGGTCAATGGCCCACCCACGAAAAGGCCACGGCTTGATTATACCTGTCAATTTTGCAGCTGGTAGTCTCTGGATTTTCCCATGTCTCTGACACTGCTTACAGCCCTTAGCATACCTAAAAAAGTCATCAAATATGTGAGGCCAGTAGTAACCGTGCCTACGAATCAACCTACGCATTTTCTCTTTAGATTGATGAGCGCCGCACACACCTTTATGCACTTGTTTCAGGACTTCCATTGACTCCACGGGGCCTAAACATTTAAGGAGGAGGCCATCGGCACTTTTCCTTTATAGAGTGCCTTCCAATAGAAGATAATTCAGAGCCTGCATCTTGATTCTATAGGGTGTCCTTCCTTTTGGGTTTTCTAAGTATTCCCTGATAAAGCTTCTCCAGTCACCAACACACTCTACATTGGTGTTAAACACATCCAATGGCATCCCTCGGCCTTCGATGGAAGGATGATTTTTCTTTTGGATAAGGACGAACTTATGCATCAGCTCATCGGACATTTTCACTCCGGAGGCCACCCTAGTCATTGAATCCACCTCCCAATTATCTTCTCGGGGAATGTAGAATAAATCCACGCACTCAAAATCGTCTAACAACTGAATCGCAGCAGCAAAATATGGTGCCAAAGAGAAACTGCTACACTGATATTCACCGTTTAGTTGTCTGATGACCAGTTGCGAATCCCCATATATGGCTAAGTCTTTGGCAATGAATTCTTTGAGGATCTCCAACCCAATTATTAGAGCTTCATACTCAGCTTGATTGTTAGTATATGGAAAGTTAAAATTGAAAGAGAGCGTACTTTTAATACCTGTTGGGGATATGATAATGACCCCTGCCCCAGCAGCGTCAGTCGTGCTGGATCTATCGAACTTTAAAATCCATGGGACTCTTTCTAAATAGAACATGTTTAGGTTCGGTTCTTCAACGTCGGGGACTTCTACACTCAAACGGTCAGCCAGAAAATTTACGATGGCTTGCCCTTTCACAGACTTCTGAGGTAGGAACTGGAGAGAAAACTCGGCTAAGGAAATGGTCCATTTTCCTATTCTATTAGTGATAATCGACCTTGTCAATATTACTTGATCACGTCAGTGTTGGACACCACAAACACCAAATTTCCCATCATGTAATGCCTTAACTTCGTACACGCAAAATATAAAGCCAGACATACTTTCTCAATCGGAGAGTATCTAATTTCAGCGTCTTTGGGGGTCCTACTTAAATAATAAATAGCTTGCTCGTTACCTTTAGTGTTATTCTGAGCTAAAACGTATCCGATTGAGGTTTCTGATGCTGCTAAGTATAAACGGAGGGGATGGTCTTTCCTTGGCGGCATGAGCACTGGTGGTGAAGACAAATATTCCTTTATCTTATCAAATGCTTGCTGGTGTCTGTCTTCCTATAGAAATTCTTCTTCTTTCTTTAGTTTGAGCAGTTCTGAGAAGACCTTTGTCTTGCCTGCCAAGTTGGAGATAAACCTCTTTAGGTAATTAATCTGACCTAGGAACCTTTGTAGTTCCTTTTTGTTTTTAGGAGGCTCTGCCTGTGCAATCACTTTAGTCTTATTGTCATCGACCTCCACGCCCCTTTGATGGACCAGAAACCCGAGAAAGTTTCCAGCTCTGACTCTGAAGGCACACTTTAGCGGATTGAGCTTCAGCTGGTCTTTTCTTAGTCTCTCAAATCCCTGCCGGAGATGCTCTACATGGTCACCTTGTTTTTTGGATTTGACAACCACATCATCGATGTAGACCTTGACAATATTTCCAATAATATCATGGAAGATGAGGTTCATGGCTCTTTGATAAGTCGCTCCTGCGTTCTTTAACCCAAAAGGCATCATAACCCATTCTAATTTACCAATTGCCCCTGGACATCGGAACGCTGTCTTATGAATGTCATCCTCGGCAATTTTGATCTGATTGTAACAAAAAAAACAATCCTAGAATGTTAATATTTCATGGTTGGACGTGGCATCAATAAGCATGTCACTGACCGGCATTACATACACATCCTTGGGTGTTGCGGCATTTAAGTCCCTGAAATCTACACACACTTTAATTTTCCCGTTCTTCTTGACTACCAGGACTATATTTGCCGGCCACTCAGTGTACTTAGCTGGTCCAATAAAGCCTACTTGAGAAGTCTTTCTATTTCTTCTTTCACCTTCATCTCGACTTTCTTGGACATCCTCCTGGGTGGTTGCTGAAATGGACCAAATTTAGGCTTGATGGGTAGTTGGTGTTTCACCAAACTCTGACTTAGCCCTGGCATATCCTTGTAATCCCATGCAAAACAGTCTTTGTACTCGTGAAGCAGCTTTATTATCTCCTCGCGTAATCCTTTATCAACAAGGCCGTTGATATATGTCACTTTATAATCCTCGGCAGAACTCAAGTTGACTTCTTCTAGAGGGTCCTTCACTTGGAGTCTCTCATCTTCCAATTTGGGTGGTGTGACTTGTAGTTCCTCCAGATTTATTTCATCTCTTACTATTTCTAGGATTTCTCCTTCATAAACTAACTCGGTCCCGAACATCTCAATTTCATAGTTGACCACTAGTTGTTTCTTAGTCTGCTGTAAAATTACTTCCTGGGTGACCCTTGCAGCCACTGGCCACCCTTCTTTACTTTCGCGAGTAGTCATTGGCCTGACTGGACAATGTCTTCTTCTATCGGCCTCGGTGGCCTGATGCTTCTGTCCTTCTCACAGGCGTCATGTGCTTGGAGTAGCAGATGCTTGTCTTTAGCGAACTTCATCAGCGTGGGCTTGCCTTCTTTGTCTGATACCTCAAAGGTAATTGGTGTGATATCTCTGTGGTAATAGCAGGCATCCACCAAATTGACTTCAGCACTAAAAGGATTATTGTCTGCCTTAACTATTTCCACGTTGTCGCCATTCCAGAATAGTAAGAACTGTTGAAGAGAGGATGGCACATATATATTTGCGTGAATCCAGTCCCTACCTAGTAGTAACTTGTAACTCGCGTTAGTGTTGATTACGAAGAAAGTAGACACACACGTCTTACTCCCCACTGTTATTTGTAGTGGAACTACTCCCAAAGTCCTTGCTATGTCCCCGGTCACCGCAGTCACCACTAGGTCTGTAACTATGATGTCCTCTTCTCTTTTCCCAAGTCCTAATAGCACTTTCAAAGGAATCACGTTTACATCTGCTCCATTGTCCACCAAAACTCTGTTCAGTGGCTTTCCATTGATACAAGCCTATATGTATAGTGGCTTGGTATGATTCACTGTTAACGGCTTGTCGAACGTCAGAGCTTTGCTCTCTTCGGTGTCCTGTGTCTTCTTTGAGGATTTCTCCACTGGACTTTGTTCTTCTTCCACAGCTGCAACTTTTCCTTCATCTCTCGGCCTGTCTCTTGCCTCGTCATCAGGATCAATACGGTGAAAAATAGCTGATAATAACATCGAAGCGGCCTCCGGTAATAAATGGGGACATCACCGACGTTGAAGTAACCTTCTCTTGGTCCTCAATACTACCATCCTCTGTAGCATTCCTTTTGAATTTGTTCCTCTGAATTTCTCCTGCACAGCGCTCCATCATTTGCTGAGTCATGCTGGACACCTTCTCCCCTTTATCAGGCATCTCTTGTGTTTCCACTAAGTGAGCCATGGTCTGAACCTGTAGCTCCGCCTCCAATTCTTCTTTTTCCCAAAATAGTATATCGGCCAACTTCTTACGCTGCCACCTTCTTTTCCTTGTTTTTGGGTTTTTCTGAGTAGCAGTAAGTATTTCCTTTTTATCTCTCCTTTTTCTTTCCACCCGTATCCACTCTCCAGCTTTCTTGGGCATTGGTGGCCTGATAAATTTCGGGTGACCGCCAATGTCGATGGCTACCTGGTCACCGGCTTCCCTGCTATCTCTAGTGACCAGACTACCGATCCTTTCCGGTGCATTGATTCTCCCTTGCCTTTCAGAAGCAATAGTGAGGTCGTTGATCCTTTTCCACACATTTCATCTTTTCGGCCTCCACACTTGATTCGTATGCTCCTGCCTCCTCTTTTGGTTGAGCCAATCCCTCATGTCAACACTTGCCACGTTCACTGAC